>JAEIIJ010003942.1:0-27134 GCA_018904815.1 Drosophila ogumai
TAAAATAGATTTTAGATATTTGGGCCACCATGCTCTGCACATTACTCATACGACCTGTAAGGAAACACACAAAAATACGCTACAAAAATCTATTAAAATTATCACACGCCATGTTGACCTCAGCGGCGAGCAAACATTACTCAAAAAAAAAAAAATACAAAAAAAAATACATAAAAATAAACCCAAAAAAAAAAAAACCCCAAAAGAGAAAAAAGAAGTAGGTACCGTTCGTGTAGGTCTGGACGAAAAATCCATAGCCCAAAAAAAAAAAAAAAGAAAATAAAGCGACCGCAGCCAATAAAATGAAAAATGCTGGCGCAAAAATATTGCAGCTAAAATAATTTGCCACGCTCGTAAATTTTCAGCTCATAAAACAGAAACGAGGCAACACACATTTGCTCGGGGGAGTGACTCAGTGTCGAGCATTTCTCGAATTGAGTCAGATTTTCGTTTGGTTTTTAGCTAGGTTTGTGGCTAAGGCCTTTGCTGATCGACAGTTTGTTTGATATATGGGCCCTTGGCCCCATCATTTGCATGTGAAAGGCAGCGAGAGAGACCTGGGACTGGACTCGGGGCTTTGGGTCTGAGTTTTTGGTGTTCATAAAAAATTTCACTAATTTGCCAAATGATTATTATGTTTGCCTAAACAACGTTAAGTGTTGCCATAAATTAACTGTTTCCTAAAAACAAAAGCCAATCAAACAAAAGAAATGCGGAATTTCGAGTAACAGCACAAACCAAAAATAATCTTAAGCTTAAGAAAATTCTATAAAATAGCAAAGGAAAGGAAGTGAGGCTGATGTGTAAATCATCTATGGAATTAGCAATTCGTAGGCCTCAAAAATTCAGTCTTTTAGCATGACAAAAGCATTTGTTTTTAGCGCGTTTCAAATTGTTCTCATTTGCTCAAAGGAAAATACATACAAATATATACGAATTCCAGTCGCACTTCAAACGAAAGACTTAGACAACGAACTTGCATTGGCTCTCGAAAAGCGCATGAGCATTAAGATCCCCTCGAGGCTGGAGCTCCGTGGGTAATAAAAATAAAAATAAAAATCAAAATCGAAATAAGAATAAAAATCAGACGACAAATCTACAGAAACAACAAACAAATTTCAGAGCCAAGCAAAACGAAATTGAAGCGAAGAATGCAATAAAAAACAAAAGCCAGAGAGAAGAGAAATGAACGTAAAGATAAGTGGCAACGCGGTGGGGATTTGATTCCAGATTGCGCTCAAGTGGCAGCCGAAAGTGTTGCAGGGCGATAAAAGTTTAATCAAAATTTATGGGAGGGATGCGGGGCAGATAGAGCTGGACCAGGTCCGAATTGAAGGGGAAGAAGAAGGTCTCAAACTCACTACTCTCGCTAAAAATAACACCCAGAAAAAAAAGAAGTCAGTATTATTATGATTTAAGTTTACTGTTTTTTAAGTATTTTACCTAATTAGGAAATTATTGTGGGCCTTGATATTCAATTTAAATATGTATTAAAATTTATTTATGATACTAATAAGTCTTAAATAAATTACTTATTAATGTTAAGGTAAGGTTTATATTATATAAAATAATTATTTAACCTTAAATCTTATATAGAAATCACTTTTCCTTATTCTAAACGATTTTTAAACCTTAAGTCTTGTATAGAAATCTATTATTTATTATAAAATCTCTTAAATTCCTTGGCTTTGGGTTTTTCTCTGTGTATTTTTATCTTAAAGCTCATTGATTTTCTTTTCTTTTTTACAGTCCCCGGAGCTGGACTATCGGCACGAGCTGATGGGACGTCTGCATAAAATCGAGCCCGCTGATGTTGAGCTGGAGGTTCTGGCGGCCGCCGCTGCAGCCGCCAACAACAACAACAACCCCAGCAGCAACAACAACAATAGCAGCAACAGCAGCAGCAACAACAGCAACGGCAGCCAGACACCCACCAGCAACAACAACAACAGTCTGACAGCCAGCCATCAACAGCATCAGTTCCACCATCACCTGCACCACCATCACTCGCACTCGCATCAACATCACCACCAGCATCACCATCTGCACCAGCAGCAGCACCACCACCACGCCCACAGCCTGCAGAGCGGCGAGAGTGGAGGAACTGCCGCAGCATCGGCGGTAGAGCCGTGGCATCCGCATCCCCATTACCCCGGCGACCAGCAGCAGCAGCAGCAGCTCCAGCCCGCCGGCTCACCCAACTCCACCTCAAACTCTGCGTACGGCTGCGCCCCGCTCTACGATGGAGCGCCCTATGAGGTGGCTCTGGCCTATGGAACGGCCAGTGGAGCCACGACTGCCGGCAGCAGCGACAAGGAGTATCTGTATGGTGAGTCTAAAGGAGGAATCTTTTCATTCAAATTTAAATTGATTAAAAAGAGATGTAAGAGGAATTTATTAGTGGAATTTTAAGGTATTTTGTTGGGTTATGGTGTGGTGTGTGGGCTCCATTTGGGCCCACAAAATTACACGCATGGTGAAATCTCACAAGTCAATAGTAAAATATAGAGAAACACCCAGCAATGGCAAGCTTGTTTGAGGTCCGTTGCCGAAATGTGAAATCTGAGACCCCAAGAAAATAATAAATAAAAATATGTAGACAAGCGGGAGACGCTGCTTAAGCCAAGAAATATGTTTAAGGTATCAACGAACAAGGAATGAGCTGTAGAAAGTGTATTTGGAAATTGTAGAAAAAATGGAGAAGAAATTTTAATAAAAGTTTACACATAGAAATTTATAAAAATCAAATAGCAGCAGGTTCTAGCCTGTTCAAAATAATATTTTTAAAACTTGTCTAATATTTAGAAAAATAATCGTAGAAGTACTATTTATTCCCTGCTTTATATCACGAAACTAAGGCATTATTTTATACATAGTAGTATTTATTTTGTACGGTTAGATATTCCTCAAAAAGTCAACTTAAAATTATCAAGTAACAATGGTAGGCTTAAGGCTTTTTAAAATAATAACGTATATATTTTATTTGATATTAAAAGTTTATGAAAATATTCGTAATAAAACTATAAATATTGTATAGTATCCATCTCTAAACTAAAGCCCTATCTTTATACCAAATAGTATCTATTTGGTATTGTTAGATCTTCCTCTAAAAATAGTCAAACAAATCGGCAGCTGTTTGGAAATTTCATGCATATGCGAGATTTCATTGTGTACCTATTCATTGATTATTTGCATAATGCGTTAGCAGGCGATTATAATTCGATTGCTGTTTGTCTTATTTTTTCACTTTTTAGAAACCAAAAACAAAGAGGCTGCTCTGTATGCCGATCCGCTGGACGATCCCTATCAGCGACCGGTGCTCTGGGATGATATTACTACCTCAATCCAAAATATTGATCCAGAGAATGCGCTCATGCTGAGCAGTCACAGTGGGAATAGCAACAACAACAACAATAATGGCAGTAACAACAATAACAGCGGCAGCAGCAACAGTGGCAGCAACAACAACAACAACGACACTGCAACATCCCAACTGCCGCAGGTCAAGATGGAGGCAATCGATGAGAGTCTCCTGGAGACTTTTTCCACACCACTGCTCAGTCCCCTGGAGATCAAGACCGAGAAACAGCAGCGACATCAGCAGCAGCAACAGCAGCAGCAGCAGCAACACCAGCAGCAGCAATACCAGCAGCAGCAGCAGCAGCAGCAACACTATCAGCAACATTATCAACAGCAGCAGCACTTGTACCAGCATCATCCTAGCCTGGCGCTGTCCGGCCTGCCACCCGCCGTTGAGGTGGTGGAGTTGCAGCTACACCAACAGCAGCAGCAGCAGCAACAGCAGCAGCAACAGCATCTGCAGCACAGTGGCAGCAGCAGCCCCAAGCTGGCGGTAACGACCCCCGGCGACAGTAGCAGCAGCAACACCTCCTCCTCCTATCAGCAACAGTACGCATCTCAATTGGTCGGCGGAACCAGCGGCAGCGGCGGCGGCGGCTATCTCAACGGTAGCAGCAGCAACTCCTACGGCTACAGCTGGCACAGCAGTCAGGTGAGTGACTACTTGCTGAGATTAAGAAGGAAAATTGAGAAAAAATATTCACTGAAAATAACGTAATAAATAAAGCTTGAGTTTAAGAATTATTTATATATATATTTTTTATTTTTAACGTGATTTTCTCTCTCTGCAGACCTTCCACACCAAATACCAAATACACCCGCCATCAGTTACCGCTGCGGTGGCAGCCACCGCCACTGCCACGCCCACAGCTCAAATTGGTGCTCAACAGCAAACGCAGCAGCAGCAACAGCAACAGCACGCGCAGCATCAACAGCTGCAACAGCTGTGCCCTCCGGCGGCTCCTAGTACCCCCTCGGCATCGCTGTCCTCCTCGTCAGTCTCCTCCTCGTCGCTCTCGTCCTCCTCCGCCAGTCGACACATGTTTGTGCCACCTTTAACGCCGCCCAGCTCGGATCCTGGTAGTCCAGGATCCTCAATGGTGGCCGCAGCCGCTGCAGCAGCAGCCCAGCGACGCACCACCCCACCGCCGCCATATCAGCAAGGTCATGTTTTGGGCGGGTTGTGTCCCAGTTTGGTGAATCCATCGCCCACGCTACAGCTTTTGGGAGGAGGAGGAGGAGGAGGAGGAGGTGGTGTCACGGGGAGTGGCAGCTCCACACTCACAACTCTGACGCCCGCCAGTGCCATTGCTGCAGTGCAGCAGCAGCAACAGCAGCAACTACAAACCCAGCAGTCACAGCAACAGCAGCAGCCACCACCCCCCACCCCTCGCACGTCAGGAGGCGGAAGGCGTGGCCGGCACTCGCATCATCAGCCGGGAACGGCAGCGCACATAGCCAGCCTGATGAGCGTTCGCACTGTGCGCTATAATCGCCGGAATAATCCCGAGCTGGAGAAGCGACGCATTCACCATTGTGATTTTGTTGGTAAGAATATTTTTTGTATTATATAAATCTTTAGGATATATCTGAAAGAGGAATATAAAGCTAACAAATAGCGGATGCAAGCTGAAAGCCAAGTCTAGAGATCTTGGCCACTGCGTTTCCTCATCCCTCGTTTTTATGCGCTGCATGTTTTTCTCTCGTTTATCATTTCGCGCGCTTTGCGACACTTTTCGTAACAAAGTCGGGGCAACACCACCTTTAAGACCCCCTTTAAGACCCCCTTAAGACCCCCCTTAAAACCCCCTTTGCTACCCACAATCTCTTCCACGTGCGATCCTCATTGCTGATGCGTGGCGCGTTTTTTCAATCGGCATTTATTTATTCTCTATTTATCTATACATTTATTTATTATCTTTTTGGCTTCGTTTGTTTTACCTTTTTTTATTTTGTGACAGTTCCCAGTTGCCGTTCGCTGGTGTCACTGCCTGTGTTGTGGCGCTTTTTCTATTACCTTTTTTGTAATTCTAATTAGGCATTGCCATATTTATGTAAGAGCTTCAAGCCACCTTTGTTACAGTTGCAAGCTTTCCTTCTTGGCCAGGCCAAAAGCGTTTTCAATGTCAATGAGAGGGTGGGAGAGATCACTAATGATTGATGGGAGAAAATGTAGTGGGAAGTCAGGGAAGTAATTAACTGAGGAGTATATTTATTCCTTTATTTCCTCAAAGTAAAATAGAGAAGATATCAATCAATTAATCTATCAATTACCTAACAGCATCTCTTGTACACAGAATCTAAATTTAGCTTTTGAATAAAATCAAATAAAAAAACCTCTTCTTCTGCTGTTGAGCCATTACAAACCAAGTAGCTTAATCGCCTCAAGATCAAGTCAATAATCCACCAAAGATGAGATCACATCTCCCCCAACTCTCGGGGTGCTCTCTGCTTCAAATAGAATTCCCCGCTCTATCGCCTCTATCCATTAGCTATCGCTTTGGATCACTATTAGAGGGGCTTGAAAGCACTTAAGGCGACTCTAATGTCTAGCCAAAACCCAGACTCGGTCCACAAAAATCCCAGCCTTCGTCCAAGTGTCTGATTGTCCCTTGTTCAACTCGCAACGATTCGACTACGTGCGTTGCCACTAATAAATAATTGACAATTGTCTGACACGTTTGCCATGGCCATTTTGAGACAACTATGGCTATTCGGAGCCAGTAGAAAAGCTGTCTAAATGAAGTTATTATGCCATAAGCGCACGCATCAGACCGATACTTGGCAGTGAGTTATGTCTGGAGTTCCTTCGATTCGGCTGCGAATTTGGCTTCACAATTTTGGTATCTAGGTATCTCTCTAACTGTCCAACTGTCGATCGTTGCAGTTTCAGTTGCAGGTTTTGCCAGTGTCAGTGCTGGCAATTTTAGTAGCCAAATTTGGGATATTCTTTTGTTAATAAAATTGTTAAAAATGTATTTACTTATTTATTAGATTTTATTTAAGTACTTTAAGATTTTCTCGGGTTATTTAGGAGTTTTTTTAGGTATTAGCTAGTTAGGTTAGCTAGTTTTCCCTGCTGGAGTTGCCAGAACTATCTTTTAGTTGCAAGTTGCAGGTTGCAAGTTGCTTGCTTTGATAGTTGCTTGTCAGCAACATTCTTCACTGGCATTGGGGCATTGTGTTTCGCGGCACGTTGCTTGGAGTACGTGCGGGGATCGGTGGATCGGCAGACCCAATCCTCGGGCATCCTTTTAAGTGCCTCATAAATGTCACCAGCTCTGCGGTGGCGGTGTTGCAAGCAGCAGGTCGCCCGTTGCAACTGAATCTCGTGCAACTTTCACCTGCTAATTAAAAGAACCACGCCCGCTTGACCCACTTCCTGGCTCTGCCATCGAGAGATGCTTCTCTAATGTGGCCTCAGCAGCATCCGATAAGGTTTTTGGAAGCCATACTCTGAGCACTTTAGAATGTCATAAAAATGGTACATTATTTTTTTATTAGTTTTATTATTTCATTTGTATTTTAAGACTCTCTTTATCCTAAACTTTATGTATTCTCCGCTTCCTTTCAGGCTGCTCCAAGGTGTACACAAAGAGCTCCCATCTGAAGGCCCATCAAAGGATCCACACGGGTGAGTTTTCCATTAAAAAAAATCGCAGCTGCCCACTAAAGCCGCCCACTCTCAATGACCCCGGGTCTGACCCTCTGTCACAGTCTGGACCACTGCAATCCCTCAGTCCTCGCATGTGGGCTGCACTTCTGCGAAAAACTAAAGCTTAAAAAATAATATATATATATGTACTGAAGCACCGATGAGCCACTGGCAAGCAGCTGCACTCTCTGGTTTTTTTTGGGACGTTGGGCAACCGTCGCCTTTTGATTAATTCGCGCGCTCATATTTGTAGTTGCCAGCACATAATTTGCCAAGGCCCAGAGAGCTTCGAGCGCCTTTTTTTCTGCGAGTGTCTAGCACTAAGAGAAATTTAAGAGCTCAAAAAAAATGTTTCAATAAATATTCCGGGCAAATAAAAATCTTTTACAGAGAAATGAACAGTAAAGAGGCTTTAAAAAATAAATCCAAAAATTGTTTTGTACAGTTTAAATTATTAAACAAAAAATATATGTAATCAATATTTAGGAGTTTTCCCTTTAAAAAGCTTCATTTTAATCTTGAAAATAGTTCACAAAAATTATTTTCTGTGTTCCGATTTTCGTTGATTTTCAATTTCTGCGCCACGGAGGCAAAACCACAGCGAAAATCGTGATTTGTACGGTTTGTTTTTGTGGCTGAGGCTCCGTTTTTCCTTCCTTTTTTTTTGTGGTCAGTTGCAGTTGCAAGTTGGCCCGTTTGCCAGTTGCAACATCAGCGATCGGCAATCGCCGACGCCATCAGCTGGGCGCACGTTTGGCCTGCATTTCCTCCTTGCTCGGATTACACTTGACGTTCCGTTGCCCGTTTGGTCTGATCACCTGTCTTCGTTTTATGGGCCGCACGTTTAATGCGAGAGAGAGAGGAAAACAAAATAATAATAATCATAAAAGCAAGAATCCCATCTCTCCACCGCCGCTGTTTTATTAATCGCACATGACCAAC
Organism: Drosophila ogumai; assembly: GCA_018904815.1. Classification (NCBI taxonomy): domain Eukaryota; kingdom Metazoa; phylum Arthropoda; class Insecta; order Diptera; family Drosophilidae; genus Drosophila; species Drosophila ogumai. The sequence continues at coordinate 7,958 of JAEIIJ010003942.1, forward strand.
TGATTTATGCGCTACTTAAAACGCTGCCTTAAAAACATTTTTATTATTATGATTTTTTGTGCGCAGCTCGCTGATTTTCACTTAACTGATAAAGTTTACGCCCATCGAGGCGGTAAAGGTCGCCGTATATAGTATATAAGAAACCCACAGGGTTCGAATTTCGATTCCCTTGGGCCCTTTAAGGTTATTTGGAGCTTTTGGCTGGCGGCCAGCACGAAGTCTGGACTTCGATCTCTCTTTGCATTTCGCAATTCCTTGACTCGAGTGCTGTGCTACCGTTTGATGGCTGTCCGTTTGTTTGGCTTTCGAGTTAGTTAACAGCGTTTCACGGCGGCCCAGCCCATTCACGGGCTCATTCCTAGATCTCACAAATCTCCCCCCGTGGCGCCACACTCACACACACACACACACACACACACACATTTTTCATGCCATTTTTGAGGCGCCACCAGACTGTTGTCTTTGCTGATTAGCAACGCCCGGCTGGGAAGTGTAGAGATATTTGCAGTGAAAAGATATTGGAATGGTGGGGAGACCGCCGACCGATTTCCACAGCAAATATTTGTCAAAGTCGTCAAGTCAAGTTCGTTGCTCAAGTCTTTCGTTTGCCTTGGCTGCCGAAGAAGGTGTCCATTAGCCAGGGGAAAACTATCAGCAGAGATGCTCAGAAATATAGCAGAAAGAAAAACCATAATTAAGTCGATCTGAAATATATATATATATGTATTTTCTTTATAAAAACTACTATCTTTTCCTGCCTTCCGCCCACCTTCCTTAGCCTCAATTTCCATCTTCCCATCTTCTGTTCTCCCATAAAAATAGAAACCCCCGTGGCTCGTAAATTTGTCATTTTTATTTGGGCTTTTTGTTTTTATCTGGCTGCGTCGATTAGAAAATCACTTGGTAACTAATCTTTATGCAGCCGGCGAACGCATAAATTTCCCGTATCGTGTCTCGGGAGACTGGAGGCCAGTGCCAGGCCTCGGGTACCCTGTCCCTAGGACTCGGAACTGGCTTATTTTGTACTGATTTGTTTGCTAATATGTTCGCGCTGCCATAAATTAGTTTGATTTTATGCCCAGCGACGACTGGAGGAGGTCTGGCTGGGCCTAGTCGGGTCGGGACTGGTCTAGCCTCTGGCTCTCGTCCAGAGTCGCGATTGGAGCCTGAATTTATTTATATTGCCGCCGAGTGGCCTTATCGCGGCCGTAAGGAAAATTATGAAGTAATTCCGTCGGGCTTATCGCGTTGCGTTCATCGCACATTACAAAACAACATTTACATAACTTTTGTCCGTTGTGTCGTTTTGTTTGTTGTTAGTCCGCTTTTGTGATCATTGCCAAATTTAATTCCCACGGCCGGGGAGGTCTTTTTACCCATTTAGGCCGATTCTAGACATTGTGGCCAGTGTTGGCAAGGCTTATTAGACATTAAAAATTTTTAAAATAGGTAAAATAATTCTTAAATTTTGGAACATTTAAACCAAAATATTTTTAAATGTAGAAAAAATTAGTTTCTAAATTTTTTGACTAATTAAAGTTTAAAATAAAAACATAAATCATTGATAAACTCGAACAGCTTTTCTGAGCTAGGGTTAATAAATCTGCAAACCGAATAAATATTAATGTAAGTGTTTTAAATGGTTATTTTTTTATTATATTATTTTGAACAAGTAATTTACACTAAAATCTCTTCAAATTAAATAATATATCAGCTAAAAACCTAGCCATATCTTGCTGTGAGTCACCCGCTTTGGCAATTTCCACATGCAAATGCCCCACGTGGCCGTCTAAGCCCGCGATTATGCTCAGGCCGGCATCCGAAGGCATCTCGAGGCACTTAAGTTCATTAAAAGAGATCTAAATAAACCAATAAGTCACGCCACGAGTCGAGGGGCATTGGGTTTCTATCCGAAAATCCCCGGCAAAGTGTCAGCTGAGTGCCACTCGAGATCTCTTGGCTTCGAGGGCCGCCGAATAATATCCCAAGTATCCGATCAAACCAAACAAAATTTGTGCGTTTGTTCCATGTATAAAAAAATAATAAACAACCCAGCAGCCTCTTGCTTTGATGTTGGCTGAGATTTCGAAATCGAGATGGGTTCGTAAGTTCGTAATGTGAGAGATATAAAAACTGGATGTAAAGGAGGGAAAGTTTAATATTTTAAATATAATACAAATACTTTAAAAAGCAAATAAATTTAAAATTCTTAAAATTCTTTTAATCCTAGTTAATAAGAAATTAAATCAAAGAGCTTTGTAATTGTTTCTTCAAAACCTAAGACTTTTTTCCAAGACTTTACAGCTCCTAAAACCCCATAAAAACAACAGCAAAATAATTAGAAATATGTTAAATAAATAACAGTTGAACATAAATTCGATTTCCTTAATTTCTTGACCCCTTCAAATCGCTGTCTTTCAGCGCCAAACTCTCAATTCTCCAAATTCAAAAACCAATTCCAGCTTGTCCACGGATAATCCATTCGATTCGCTCCACAATCCGCTGTCCCCAACAACCAAAAATGTCAAGTTCAGTCACAAATCTCCAACCGCAATAATTATTTCATTCAATTTCAATTTAAATTTGAACACGAGTGTTTATGTTTATGTCGCATATACGAATTTTTTTGAGACCGGCGAATGGGTTTACGGGTTTGGGGTTAGTCATAAAAAATAGTTGGAAATAACAAAGAGTTTTGCTCACCGGCCGGTGGAATTTTTTTCGGTTTGAATATAGCAGTGAATGCCTTTTGGTTTGGCCAAATGCCTTGGTAAAAAAAATGGTAATAGAAATCAAAAAGTACAAAATACCTAACATGTAAACTTGTGTGGCAAATGCAGCTGCTGTTCTGTTGTCATTTTGCTAAAGACAACCAGACAATGAAGTATCAATTATTTCACAATTATTTTTAAAAATATTCTGAATTTGCTTCGAATTTTTAAAAAATTTACATGGGATTTTTAGAAGGAAAATAAATAAATACAAAATATTATTTCTCAAATATTTCAACAACTTAGGAATTTTTAAAAATTTTACAAAGGATTTTAAAAAGAAAAAAAATAATAAAAAATATTATTTCTGAATTATTTTTACAACCATTCAGATTTTGCCACAAATTTTTAAATATTTTACAATAGATTTTCAGATGAAAAATAAATATATTAAAAAAATTTTATAAAAATTCTCAGATCTCTTCCAAATAATTTCTAATCTTAAATCCAATTTCTTTGCAAATTTCAGGTGAGAAACCGTACACCTGCCAGTGGCCCGAGTGCGAATGGCGCTTCGCCAGGTCAGATGAGCTGACGCGCCACTACAGGAAGCACACCGGAGCCAAGCCCTTCAAGTGCATCGTCTGCGAGCGGAGCTTTGCGCGGAGCGATCACCTGGCGCTTCACATGAAAAGGCATTTGCCGAAGAACAACAAATGAGGGCGGGCCCCCCAGGGGGAGGGAGCAGCTACAAAATCAACAGCAACAACTACAACCACAATCCAAAGGACTTTAGCATAGATAAAATGAATTCGTTTAGTTAAAAAAGGTTAACTACTACATGGTACACCCACAAAAACACTACTCTAGACACGCAGCTAACCAGTGTAAGGATATAGCCACCATAATACCCTATATAGTGCATATATCCAGCAACTCAATTAACTCAAAAAGTAGGCTAAGTAAATGAAATTACCACCTGCTTGAGGGACATCCTACCCTAGCAACTAACACGCCTAACCTTATATATATAAATATATATCTTAGCTCGTTCCGCCCCAGAATCCAGACGAAAGAGGTTTAGGCTTAGCGTAGGTTTAGCTCACGTGTATAAATATATTGATCACTTCATTTAAAATTTACTAGACCTATTTAGATGGTAAATATGATTTTGGAAAGCTAGTGTGTATCCTCGTGTACTCTGTATTTATATATCAATTAAATATGTAAGTGTCGTATACTGTTTCCAACCACCAAAAAGTGCTGGCACAAAAAACAACCAATAACACATTTGTGAAAAACCAAAACAAGGCCTTAGTCATACGCGGGACTTGGGGGATGATCCTGTCCGGGCGCGGCATACTGCGAGGTCCAGAGGCGTGCCTTTCGGTCGTGCTGTATGCGATCGCGCCTGTACAAGCTGGCAATCGATGGCTCCAAAGGATCATCGGGATTGGGATCTGCCAGCAGGCATATAATCGAGAGGAGCACCTTGGCAGCGGTCAGGGCCGGAGACCACTCCATGCTCAATATGTCCACGCAAACGTGTCCATTAAATGCGACATTGCAATGATAGATTTTTGTGAGAAAGTAAACCCTTGGCGGTGTAAAGGGATAGTTTTGGTCAAAGTGCAGTTCCAAGTGAAATTTTCCACCCGAGTATGGGGTGTCCGGAGGACCGGGAATACTGGCGCGCCAGTGGAACATGTTATCGTCGACAACCTCAATGGTGCAGCCTTCGGGCGGCTCCTTACGGCATTCCTGCAGCTCACGCCTGAGGCGCCCCAACGCAACGTTACACTCGGTCCCTGTCGTCGGTGGAGCTGGTTGGAGACGCCATGACAACGGGTTGACATTGACGGTCCGTGCCGGTGCAGCTGGAAGAAGACGCCATGACGCGAACGATACTGGCGAGGACACGCCAGAGGTGGGCGAAGGTGCGCCGGTATGTGCCTCGGCTGCATCCTGCCGGATGCTGGAACTGGAACGTCTAGGGTAGGGTGTAGGGTGACGTCTAGGACCGCTTGGTTGAGGTGTAGCGGTGTCTCCAATGGTGTTACTGGGCGAAGGTGTAACGCCGCTTAATGCCTCGGCTGCTGCCTGCCGGATGCGTGCCGTTTCCACGCCAGACCAGCGGCGAGGGCCACGCGAGCGCCTTCTCGGGGCATGAATAACAATCGAGAGAGTGGCAATTGTCGAGGAGTTGACCGGTGTCCTTTCGTTGGCAGCATTTAGAGCCCGGGTGGGGGCGGAAGGAGCAACAGCCTCCCGTTGCAATCGGAGCCGCTCGCTGCGACGCGGAGTGTTAACGGCAAGACGCACGCTGCGGCGCGGAGTGTTAACGGCAAGACGCACGCTGCGGCGCGGAGTGTTACCGGCAGAAGCTCCTCCTCTTGGCTGCTGTCGGCGTGCAGGCATGTTGTTCTTCGAAAGGTAAGAAAATATACAAATTTTGCCCTCGAGTTTTAGGAAAATTCTTACCGGTTTTTCGTCTAAAAATTAGGTACTTTTTTAAGTATAATCTTTCTCGGATGTATTTCCAAATAAAACTGTGAGCGAGCGTGTTGCTTTTTGGGAAATCAATGGAAAATCGGGCAGAAAATACAAAATAAGTTTGACAAAAACACGCCGCATGCTACAAACAAACTTTTTTTAGCAGTGCTGCGTTGCCACCAGGTAAGTTTTAGTGAGACCCTCGTTTTGGATTTCAGGGCTGACATTCAAGTCTTTTAGCTTTTAAAAAAGGCTTGAAAATCTTTAATATTTTTGCAAAATTAAAATAAAATATAATAAAGAAACGTGTTCTACTAAGTTTTAAATATTTTTTTAAGTGAGCCTGCAGAAACAATTAAGTAAAGGCCTTTATCATTTTATAAACTACTGCTTATATTATTTATAGCTACTTTTATGGCATTTTTCTGCTTTTGCTGGAAGTCACAGTGACTGTACTTGGCTTAAAAATTCTATTCTATTAGCAATTCACAGCTTGATTTGTGTTTGTCAATTATTTATGGCGATTGCCTGGACTTTAAACAATTATTAACATTTCCCCCATACGTGCCTCGAAAGACAAACATAAAGAAATCATTGAAAGTTTCCCCGTTGCCAGTTTTCCAGTCATAAGTTTTCCTACAGACAATTATTTCATTTAGATGAGAATTGTGAGTGTGTGTCTCCATGTCTTGAAGGCACAAAATTGGGTTTTGTTGTACGGAGCTCGCGAGATCATTATCAAAATATTTTGTACACGAAACAAACATGTCAAGCAAATGTCTTTTTTGCCCCTACCCCTTACCGACCCGAAAAAAAATTGTTAAAAATAACAATAATAATTTCAATTGTCTGCCTGCATTTCGGAATCGAGCGGGTCATGTTGTTTTGATTGGAGCTCGATAAAAATTGTGCCCCGTCTGCTGCTCTCTTTTGGGGAAAATGTATATCATATCAGTTGTGGAGAGATTTTAAAGAAGCTTTACATATTTTTTTAAAGGGGAAACCAGTTTGATTTATCATAAATTTATGCCACTTTTAAAGCAATTAATTAGGGGATTATATTATGGCAAGATGATGTGTGGTGTTTTTTTCTTAAACAAGAAGAAGGCAAGGAAAGCGATGAAATACCCTGTTTATTTAATAAAAATAAAGTTACCCAAAAAGAACAACCCAAACTTGCTAACAGGAAGAAAAGCAGCACTAAGAAATATCGGTTATTACTAAAATTTCCGAACTTTTCTTCCATCCCTAACCCTTATTTATTTATTATTTCTGTATATTTTTGAAAATATTTAAAACAAGCTCAAATTGGAATCATTTAAGAAAAGAGGATGGTGAATCATTAAACTCAAAAAGCATACATTAGTTCGACTTGGTGTAGTGCCGGAGATGATTACGAGTCTGTCTGCGAGCACTCGATTGCCCTCTGTACGCACTCGTGGGCGTTGAGACATTGGCATGCCCCCATTCATTCATCCCAGCATCCACACTGGCACATCCCCGACCACATCCACATCCATCTACATCCAACCAGCAATCCATCCATCCAGATCCAGTGGATCCATTGCCACTCCAAACTCCGATTGTGGTGCGTTGCGGCCTGGAAAGGGGCGCACTGATTAATCATTTGGCGACTGACAGCTCAACTTTGCGGCCACAACGGGGCAACCCGCTTATTAAATTGGCTTAAGATCGCCGGATAAACTTAATGCAAACCAGTACGTGTAGGAATGGGACCCCACAAATGGTTATTATTATTATTATTATTATTGTACGAGTATTATGCATACGTCGCCTCGCACAAGGGCTTTGTCTACGGCACCCACAGATGTGTGTATACATTGTTCAATCGCTTCACAAAATTGATTCGATTTCAGAGTCAGATCGCAGATGCGATATAAATCTTATGATTTCAATTAATTTGTGCGCCGAGAGGGGAGTGTGTGTGCACTCATTATCTCTATGCCGACTTGGTTAATGTGTCAGCGTGGAGTTTATAATGATATTCACAGAGAATATGTTTTAATTTGCAGCTAATTAAGCTGAGCCGAAGCTATCGAACTGAACGCTGTGATTGATTCCAGTCGAATCGACAGGGAATTGTGAATTGCGAATAACAAATGAATGGAAATGAATGAGATGTTTTTTAAAGGCTGTATTCGAAAGGCGATTCAATAATTAAGAACTCCACTTCCTAGTGGGTGGATTTCTATGAGCTAAAATTGTAGACAAAGGTTTATGCCAGATATATGAAATAATAAGATGCAGGTGGGCTTGGGAAATATTATAATATGAAAAATATTATTATTTATTTTAAAAATAAATTATGATTATCATGAGAAAAAAATATAACAGCCAATACAAGATGTTTGATATAGCAGCGTCCTGATATTTGTGCCCTGGAGAGGTCCATAAGTCCATGTCAAATAGTCGAGGGACATCCTAAATTAAATATTATCATTTAAATATTTTAAAACTTATAACCTTAAGTTTTTCTTACCCCTGCTATAGGGTTTTCATAAGAAGTTTGGCTTTTTCCCGGGGTCTCCCTCAAGCGGAGTCTCGGATTTTCCTTAAGGAGCCTATCCAGAAACATCATATCACTGGGTGACATTTCCTAATTATGGTATTCAAACTTATTGTGATAAAGCAAATATCCCAACATTGATAAATTCAAGTAGTTTTACCTCAAATTCCCCTGGCTCTTGATTTCCTAAGGCAGCTTGGATTTTCTTGGCTTTTTCAGCTAAACGCTGGCTCCTTCTTGGCGGCATTGTTTTTCTCAACAAACTCTCACGATTAAACAATGCAAATTTAAATTCCAAACAGTCTTACTTTAAGTTCTTATAAAAAGAAGAGCAACTGTCCTTGCAAAATCAATCTGTTCTTTTTTCTTCAACAAGAACGACAAAATGACTTGGCGAAAATCCCTTTGACACTTGCATCAGCGTTGCCACTTCTTGGATTTTCAAGGATGGCCATCAATTAGGGTAGCCACCGAAATAGTAAAGCTTTCCTACCGATATTAATCCGTGACAAGCACACAAAATCCATTTAAAACATCTACAAGATGTCCCCGTTTTTATGGCTGTCAACATTTCCTACTTCCTCCAACTGCAGTAACATCAATTTGGCTGAGCACCGAGGCAACACCTTTTACTTTCGTTCGGCCCCATGTCCAGCTGCTGCGGCTGCTGCTGCTGCTGCTGCAACACCCACGGCAGTGACTCAAAACCCACATTCGGATATATGTAAACTACGACTCCTGAGCGCAGGCTCATCCATTTTAAGCCAGGCCATAACATAAAAGCGCCCATTAGCCAAATGGGGGGAGGGACCCCGCTCCGGGGAGCACCGCCATCACTCGTGCCCGTCTGGCAATCGTGACAGACATTTGGCCACAAGGCGGGACAGGGGATGGCCATCCACCAACCACTAGATACACAGAGAATAAGGTAAGCGGTTTTATAGTTAAATATTTTGAATAAAAATATATATATTATAATCTAATAAAAATAATTAGCAGAATGTACACTAGGTAATGGTCGCAGATATCCCTTATAATATCGAAACCATTTCATTAAACATTTTCCATTACAAAAGATAAGCAGGCAATATTTCTCAGAGGTAAATAACCTACTTCGTAAGATATTGCCCTATAACAAATATAATATTACCGTATTACTGAATTATTGTCTAGAAAAATATTCAAAAAATTTTCAAAGGGTTAACAGTATATTAAATATAAATCGATCCCATAAGGACTTCGGAAAATCCCACAAGTAGTCCCCAATTATCCTCTGTGCGCCTCCGAAAACCACCGAAATCGAAAACCTAAAACCAAATAAAACGGAAAAGCAAGAAACCGCGACGAAACAGGAACCCCGGCTAACTAGTCTGAGGAGATGTGATGTTGGCCTGGTCCATGGTCTTCGGATCAGGCTTTGGGCCAGACGTGCGCCTGCTTTGCATACGACAAAACAATATGCGACAAGGCACAAGACAGCCGAACACACAAGACAAGCTGGCTAAAAACGGCGACAACTATAATTAAGCTTAATTGCTGTTTAGAGCGACTGTTTGGGGCAACTTTTCGTCGTTGTTGTTGGAAGACAGACGCCCACGCACTGCACCGCTTCACCTATAATTAAATTAAATTTATAATGCGAATCTAGGCACGATAAATAAGCCTAAACCAGGTGTCTTTCGGGCTCCAGATCTAGGTAATTGAAAACTTAAATCGCACTTATCGCACTCACTCACTCACTCGGCTTGGCTTATTGTTTCTCGTGTGTCGGGGAAATTAATTAGCAATTAAAAATGCAGCGCACAGCGATCGGTGGATAAATACTGTTGCTGCTGCTGCGAAGCCCAAGTTTGTTTCCCTCTAATCTGCTGGGAAATAATTCATATTTATAAATAGACAAACATTATTCAAAGTGTCCGAAGCGAGCCTGTGGCCCGAGAACCGTAAATTAAATCAAAATCAAAATGAAAACGATATGGTCTTATGCCCAGAATTTATAACAAAAATAAAGGCCAGAATACAGTGAAATCGAAAACACAGGAGAAGGGGTCGACACATTAATGGGGAGTAATCGAATATGAAATGCCCTTTAAGGAAGGGACTTTTAAAATAAAAATAAAAATTTATGAAGTGGAAATTTTGTTGTAAATAATAATTTAAGTATCAATATTTCATTGTTATATTTTTTTAAATATATTTAATGGCATAATCCATATATTAAAAATATGTTTAATTATAGTGTCTCAAGGAGGCTCTCTAAAACCTATTCAATTTCCAGAATTTCCACCCAAAGATGTCCTGTAAAATGATTAATTAGAGTCTCAACATATTCTGTTAAATGAAAGCCACCCCTAACTGATAATTCATTACCATTCCAGAGCACTCTGGGTAAAGGGTACTCCAAGCCATTTGGCCAGTGTCCGCCCACAAAAAATTAAAAGAAAAAAAAAAATACAGAACCGTCGACGGGGTCGCCGTTGTTGTTAGCTGCTGTCTGTCTATGGGTTTTTTTTCGCCGGCGTGTGACTCAATGCAGCTGCAGTTGATCGACCGATCGATCCGTGGCAAGAAAATAATACAGAAAAAAAAGAAACTGAAACTGAAAACTACGGCTGCTGCATTTGGCAATGAACTTTTCGCCAGGCAAAGAGAGACAAAAGTCTAGACGGCGGAGGGTAAAAACGGTTGAAAACCGGAGGCAGCAATGGAAATGCGCTGGCAATTTGACTTTGAACTCGGTCAAGTCGAGACACATTTGCGAAACTGTTTGCATATTTAATTGAACACCTACAACAACAATAAATGAGCTGCAGCTGTGTTGCAAAATCGCTTTTTGCAATAATAAGCATAAGGCATAAGCATAATACTTAATAATCAGGCGCAAACAGGCTCAATGGGCCGAAATTGGCCGACGGGCGAATCGGCTAAAATCCCACTGAGAGCGTTAAGTCGTGCCTGACCAAACTAATGACCATATTTACCATATCTAGCGCCAAGAGCTGGCTGGATTCAGTCCTCGGAAATTGTATTCTATGGGCAGCCTTGAAGGGTAGCAAAGTCTTGAAGTAAGAGGATGTGACAGGGACAATAAGAAATACTCTATACTTTGTATTAACAACTTTACAATAACTATTCTTCTCTATATATATATTTTTTTATTTTTATTTACAACTTCTAAATGATTTCCAGCTGAGTGTCACTTCATTGGAGACAATGAACAATCGTTTCCTGCAGCCAACTTCCATATCGATTCACTCTTCATATGTCATTCGGATTGTCGTTTATGAGGCACAGATACTTGAGGCAAGGAGAAGTATCCGCCATATACTTTTTTGATTAATTGTCGGGCACGCGACGATGCGATGCCAATCGGTGGCCCCAAGTGACAAAAATCAATGCAACTGCAAATGTGTGAGATGAGCAAGTGGCCCTGGCAGACAGCAGCCATAAATCTTGGTCGACCCCGGGATCGGGCGAGATGTCACGGAGCCCACACAGGGTCCTGCCCTTATCGGGGATCCACCAACTATCAGGATCTTATGGGGTACTCTTCTGGGGAATGCGCAGCGGAACGGAAGTTGGTGGCCATCAATCTCAATTAAACTGATAGCCAGTGAGCGGAGGAGTTGCCTCTTCCCAAGTCCATGTAATGAATGTACAGATCAGGTTAAGGTTTCAAAGATCTTTTCCACAATATACTTTTAATTTATTCCCTTTATGGCCCATAAGTTGTGGCCCAAAGTGTGGCTAGTGCCACCTCTGCCACTTTTCGAGTGACAATCTAACACTCGCAACGAGCTCTCTAAATTGCGCACATCCGCCGCGGATAGCTGCCAAAGGAGCCGCAATAATTTACAACGAATATAGCGCGAATAAACGCAAACAGGGGGCGCTGATATTGGCCATAAACTGAGCCAAGAGCACGCGTAATTTGGCCAAAAACATTTCCATTTCCATGCAAATCGCAGGCAGCACAGCCCCTTCCAATGGCAATTGCAATTGCGTGTTGCACAATCGTTTCGGAGTCGAGAAATCGAGAAGAAAAATGCAAGAGGGACGATAGACAACCTGCTGCCTACACAAACACAAAAGCCTCCAAAGAACCAAGAACCAAGAACTGAGAACCGAAAGCCAAGAGAACATGACATCAAACGGCAAACAAAGACCAATTACATGCAAGAAAGAAAAAAATGCTAAAGGCAAAGACGAAAGGGGAATACCCTGGGAAAAGTCAGGGAAATATTATTTAAGCATTAAATATTGTAACATAATTATTGATATTAGTAAGAAAATGACAAGTCTAAGGACTTCTTTATTTTCCAAGCCTGAACTTTAATTTTATAACAAGGAAGAAAATTCTAGTTTAACTTATATTTAAAGAGTTCAGAAAATGTATATAAAAGTTTTTATTTATTAATTCCAAATGATTATATTTTCATAATAGGTTCTGAAAATATTTGTCAGCTATCCCCTTAAAAAACCACAACTTCTCCATACCAAAAACTGTCGCAAAAACCTTCTAATGGCGCATGGGCGGGCAGGCGGAAAACATAAGCCGAGGAGAAAAAACAGACCGAGTCGCATTTAAGCCCACGAACTGAGTCACCCATGGAAGATGCGTTGGACGTTGGAGTCTTGGTTTTCCATGCTTTTCAAAGTCGGAAAATCGACTGTTGCATGCTAAACGTTGCTAAATTCAAGAGCGACCAAACATTTATCACACTCCGCCTATCGGGTGGTGCTCGCCTGGCCCCCTTTCCGTCGCTAATTAATGATAATGTCAGGAACTAATATGCAGGGGGGAGACCTCCTCCTCCTGGCCAGTTTATCATCAGTTAACGTTTTCATTAACCATATGTCACACGCACGTCCCTCGCATTTTCCAACCCCGCGGGCGACAGCGGATCCTGGAAAATTAAATTATGCGCCTGGGGTAGCGTGTCCTGCCACGATTTCTGGCCAACTTTGGATGACTAAAAAAATACATAAAAATGCATAAATACACTGGAATAAAAAATATAATATTTAATAATAATATATGTGCTCTAGAAAATTAAGCTTGAGTTTTAAATAAACTTTTTAAATATTTTATATTAAGAAATAAGTTCTTGAAATGATACAAATAAATATTATTAATATAAGGCATGTTTTTTATAATCTATAAAAGCCTAAACAAGAAAAACTTCATTTAAATTTACATAAAAAAAATATTAATATTATTTTTAATGTATTATATTAATAATATTATCTGTATTCATATTTTATTTCTCACATATTTTGTTCTTGTGTTCTTTGTCCTGTTTTTCCTTGCACATACCATTTCACTTTTCCCATAAATTTTGTCAAGGATCCTTTTGACTCATTTTCGGACAGTTGGCTTCTCGACGCTCGTGTGCCGGTCTCTAAAAGGTGTTAAAATTGTGCCACAAAATGGTTTGACCTCTGGGGTTGTTTTTATGACCGTCTGACTTTCCGATGATGGCACATGGAACACAAACCCGAACCCCCTGCTTCCCTACCGATTCCCTGTCCGATTTCACTGCCAAATGATTACGCCGCATTTTGTCGACACACACTGAAGTTTATGTTTTTTTATGAGGCACGTGCCGGTCAACTTGAAAGGTGGGCAATCTTTTACTCCCGCCGAGCACGCGATATACCAACTAAGGGATACTTAATATATGGATATTCCTTCTGGTTTTTTGGAGAGATACACTGAAGAGCAAAATAATTAAAAGGGAATTAATGGGAATTTGGGGAGGGAGTGGGGAGAACTTGTGTGATTTAAGGAGGTTTTTGGGGTCGAAGTGTGTATTGAACCATTAAATTTTAAAATTAACCTTGATTGATTTGATTAATACATATAATAAGTACTCGAGAATGTTAATTAAAAAAAAATATTCATAAACCCATAAATTAAATAATTTTTTTTTAAGTTTTCTTAAGGTATAACCTCATATGTGAAATTTATCCCAAAATGCCAACCACTGAGTCTTTGCGCAATCTCACATTTCGTAGGCCTCCCTCAGCGTGCCGACCTCTTAACCCGTGCCTCACATCTAACCCACTAAGACGGTAACCCAATTTCCAACATAAAACCCCCAAAATTTGCACATCACGCCGCTGCTTCGAACTTCAATTAGCCGAAGAAACTCACGCGCCAAAATTGGCAGTCTGGGAAGTTGCGTAATGGACGGATTGCCGGATTACCTGATTGATGGATTGCTCCAGAGATCAGCGCGTTATTGGGAGTTGCTCGTAGGCTAATTCAATTGCTTTATAATTGAACTAAGGAGGCGCGACGACGGCCCACTTGGATTCGGCTTTGGAATCGCTTTAATGAGTTAGCGGCAGGTACACCAGGCCGCTCAGCGGGCTCTCTGGCCAAGTTAATAATCTAATGGACACGTTGTAATTTTTTCCATACTCGAAATTGCCCAATAATCGATTCATCCGATTCGATTTGGACTTGGATTTCAATTTTTCGGCCACAATTGAAAATGAAATTTAATGCCGAATTAATGGAGAGTGGGCAGGCAGTCTCTCTGAGGCTTATGTTGTGAAGTCTTTTTTTATGGGGGGGAAGTGATGATGCGGTGTTTTGGTTGATGATCGATGACTATGCTGCCCTCCCACACACGCTAATTAGCCAGGGTCCAATCAGATCCCCCAATCAGACAAATTCCAAATTTATTTGAGGTCTCAGCTTTGTCCTTTGTTTAATTAGTGCACTGAAAAATTAGTCGAATATAAAATGCGAGCGAACAGAAATACTTAAGCGGATTAAGCCGGCGATTTATCAAAAGCAATTAAAGATCCCCTAAAAGCTGGCGAGTTTCGGCCTGATTCGCGGAATGCGTTAGCGATGACAAATAGTAGCAAAAATGTTGGGCAACAAAATGTTTATAATGCTGCTAAAAGCATGTTTGTATCTCGCAGATACAAATCGCAGATCGCAGAACGGCAAGCCAAAAGTCGAATGCCGCAGCAGGCACCAGAAAAATACGAGTAAGTGGGCCAAAAACAGGCGCACTGTGGTCCACAAGTACAGTAAACTGTCCACTTATTTTCCCCTTAATTAATTATTCAAGAGCTTAAAATGATCTTTAAGCTTTTACGATCATCATTCATTGAAATCTTAATGTTGCTCTAAAAATAATCAAACAATTAAGCAGTTAAAGAGGTTTAAATAAGCCCGATTAGCTTGGCCAAGTAAACCCGGTCTAGATCATTCTCTATAAGGTAGTAACACACGGCCAAATCAAATCCTTGGCCTTTCCCCTAAAAACTGCAAGTGCAGGCCAAAACAACTTGTCGGCTCTCTGAAGCAGATCAAAGGCAAAAGCCAAACACTCGCCTCGTATCTGTGGCAAGTGGCGGTAAAGTTGGTCCAGAGAGTGTCCGAATTGTGGCTACTAATTACCCTGTGGGGAGCAACCACCACCTACCTACCTCTCCCGCACCACTCCAGTGGCGATTTACTGGAGCAGCTAAGCCTCCGTTTGGAGGCGAGTCGTGAGGTTCGCCTTGCGCGAAGCGTCGTCAATATTTGTCAAGCTGTCAGTTGGCCTGACATTAACGTTTGATCAAGGGGGAAATATAGGGGGCCCAGTACGTACGTACACTGGTACCGAGTGGACACTGTACAGTGGCCACTACTGGGAGCCGCCGCCAGGAGCTGGCAGCCAGTCGGCGTTTTGTGCTGTCGCTGCTGACACACACCGAGAGGGAGATAAAAATACAAATAAAGAAAGAAAAAAAACCTAGGCGAAAACTAGTGCATGTCCGATTTTCCACTGCGGCGACACAATTCAGAGGTGACACATTAACGAGACAGTCCAAGGTGGATTTTTCCACTCCTTGGAATGGGGAATTGAAAGGAGAAACCGGAGGGGAATTGATCTCAGCAGCCCGTTAGTCAGGCGATTGTTGGGGGGAAAGGCAATTCCTGGCTTGGGAGATTTGTATCTTAAAGATAAGAGTTGGAAATATATGTTATTTGGCTTTTTTAAAGGCTGAAAATTCTCTCTATAATATATAAACATACCTCTTAATTTAATGTGAGTTTCTCTGGCCAAAAAAAATGTGTAAAAATCTGCCATTGCAGCTCACCCCAATTGACTACCAGTTTTGCGCCTAATGATTTATGGCAGCAGACGGGCAGAGATCATAGAACATAAATCATGGGAATATTTCAATATCATTATGAGACAGGGAACTGCAACTGATTGAAACCGAAAGCGCAGCTTCTTCGGGCTATAACCTCTGGCACCTGGCTGCCTCTGAATTGGGTAAGAAATATAAAAGAAATACCTCTCTTCATTACGGACTGATTGATTGAGCTGACGGAGAGTGCAAAAACTTGGCCTTCGATGGCTTACAAAAAATGCGGGCAAGTAAACTTCCGTTGACTTGGCCACTTGGCACACTTTTGCTTTTGCCTGGGTTTGGGTCTGGGCCTGGAACTCCGGCTCAGACCTGCAGGCCAGACCAGCCTCGGCGGGTGAGTCACACTCACTCTTTGAAAAGTTGGCCAAGTTCAGGCCGCAGCTGGAGACGAAGCGGGAATCAATTCCGAGATCGTTTCGGCCTGGGCCCGTTTAAAATGTGTTTTGTATGCTGCGTTAGAATTTGTTAACGGTCGTGTTTAGATGCTGAGATCCCGAAATAGGCACAAAAAACTAGAAGACACTGGAAGAAAGTCGGTGTGGAATGTACTAAAAAAAATATACATATCTATCAATATATTAATCAAGTTGCAGCTGTATATCATCCTCCCCTTCTTCATTTAATTAGCTAATTTTATTATCTTCTATATAATTACTTATTTACCATCCTTTTCTATCAGTGTAACCCTTCTCGTATATTTTTGTGAATGAACTCAAACCGAAACTCGAGTTTCACTGCTCACCAATGTAGCGTGGCGTGTGGATTTTTATGTTCCCTCAATGAAATGGCATTTAATTAGCATAATTTTTATTGATTGAATCCCCCCGTCGAAGAGAACTGAAAACAAACAGAAACAGAGGTCGCCCTAGCGAGTTCTTTCAACCTCGATTTGCATAATGCTGGCACAGATCCGTACCCGAATCGGCATCAAAGTCCGGTGTTAGTATCTAAATCTGAACAAAAGGTTTTGCGTGGGCCCATAATCGCCCCTTGAGGGAAATACACAAGAAAAATTAAGAAAAAGAATCAAACACACATAGAAAAAACATCAAGTCAAGTGTTGTCCGCGAAATTATGATTCGAAATTAAGATAGGGCTACTGCCTCGCATATCTGGCACGATCTTCTGGCCGGATCACTGCATTATTCATGCCATCCCCGGGTTGTCGGCAAGTCGCATGTTAATCGAAGATCGATATGCCACAGATCGGTTGATCGGTTGGGGCCACAGTGAGAGAGAGTGTCACTTAATGTTTGCCCGGGCCAGAGTGAGAAGTTATGGCTCGGATCGATGAACCTCGGATTGCCGTCTAATCAATTAACACACTCCAATCATGAGATCACTAAGGGAAATTTTTGTCGGTTTAGAATTGGGTGTCAAAATGGTGGAGACATGAGTTTTAAAAAGGTATAGAATTTTTATGTTAACAGAATTATTTTAAATATGTAATGTGTTTGGTTTTTTGTGCATCATATATATTTACAGTCAGTTTTATTTCCAAAACTCTTCGAAATAATTCTGACATTTAAGCTTGAAGAACCTGAAGCTACATATAAAGCCAAAGCTAAGTAATTTGTTTAAAATATTTTTCACAATGTCTTGAGACACGAACTTTGAAATCAAAATGTCTTTATTGACAAGGTATAGCTCGGAACATTTTATCCATGAATGGATTTTTCTCACAGCAACCTCTATTATTATCGCCATCTCATCAAAGTGTTTCTCTATTTGCTGGCCAGCTTATTCCCTCGTAGCCCCCGCCTCTTAACCCACTTTGCCACACTTGCAATATATATTTCTATTTCCATTTTTTCAGTTGCATTTTCGTTTAATATTTTAATTAAAAGGCAAACGTGAGTCGCTCCACAGAGTGCTCCACATGCCGCCACCGACACCGCCATCGCCGCCATCGTGGCTGCTGCAGGTGTCGAAGGTTGTTGTCTACCTGTGGCAGCACCCCCTCTAGCCACCTCTTATCCGCCTGAGAAACACCTGCCGAAAGCCTCCTATTTTTCTGGTGGCTTTGTACATGCCGTGTTAATCACCAATAATAATTGTTAAACGAGTTGGAAGCGAGTTGGAGCAAAAGGCTTTTGGCGTTTGCATGAGTTATGGAGTCTAGGCAGCCAGCAAGGAAGCCCAGAGATCAGGATATATAGCTTGGATCCCCATGCTACCAATGCTCCATGCCTTTTGGCCATTTTGGTTATGCGATGAAATAATTTAAATATTTGCGGGGCAGCAGCGGGAGGCATCGAATGCTAGAGTAAGCACCCCGAAGAGAGGCTTATGCAATGGGATTTTAGGGGGGAGTGGAGGGAATTTTCCAAGGAGCTTTCGGGGCATTTTTCTGGGTTTTCGGGGGGCACAAAGAGGGGTCTCTTTCGGGGACCAAAACTCTGACAGCCCACGCGTGGCTCTCTCTCGACTATGGCTTATCCCATTTACCATTTTTGGCTATCGACTTCGCCTTCGCCCAGCTTCGATTTTGCTCTCGAGCTGCAACCACTCCTGCCACATCGTCTGCTGCCTCGTCTTCTCCAGCTGCTGATGAGGCAGCAGTCGTTTTTTTTTTTTACTTTATTTTTTAGCGGAGGAGACAAAGTTGCGCAAGTCACCAGCAGCCGCGACTCGCCTCGTCTCTCGTCATGGGAGATTCTCGAGATATATTTCATTTTTATGATTGTGTCTATTACCAACAACCACGCACGTTTCGCCGTCTTTCGAATTAACTCCAATGACACGGCGGGGCATGTGCATTTGGCAATCGCATTTGATCGGTTCGAGTTTGTATTTAAAGGAAATAAGGTCCCAGAGGAAGTCAATTCTTTTTGGGTTACTTTTAAGCAGGGTACAAAGTAGTTTGTGAAGGGTATTTGGGGTTCCTTTTGGAGGTTTAGGGATTGCCTGGAGCGGGACACTGGGAACAATCAGAAGAATAGCCAGAACATAAATTGTAATTTAATGAAATAGTAAATATGAAAGGTAAATTTACATAGCACAGTAAGCTAATCCTTGCAGTTTAAATCAAGAAGCCGCATTTGAAATCAATCATAGCTAAGCTAAGCTTTTTATATAAAATTATGGAATTATATTATCTAAATATTTCTAAAAAAATCGTAAGAATATTTATTCGATTTAGAAGGCTAAAGATAAATCCCAACAGGGTTTTAAAATCATTTAAATAAAAAATTAAGCAATTAAAGCAAAATCTGATAAAAACAAGAAATGAAGCTAACTTCGGCACACCGAAGTTTGTATACCCTTGCAGATTGGT
>JAEIIJ010003969.1:0-39442 GCA_018904815.1 Drosophila ogumai
TATTTAAATAAATAAATAATAATAAAATCAAATTCTTAAAACTCAATAAACAAACTACATTTTGTATCAAAGAGCAGCTTGGCTTTCACCCTCTCTCCCGAATATTATTATCCAGCGCTACTTGTTAGCCTAATAGAACTTTCAGTTAGAAACGTATATATTTTAAGGCATGCAAATCGTAATTTAGCATTTTAAATCTGAGCTGTGTAGAACCCTGCTTCCATGGCCGATCGGCGACTGGTAATTTTCCAGCACTCCCTCACTCACCCAGTTTTCTGGCTATTTTGTGATTTTGTGGGGTACGGCAAGTGCCAAGTGCCTAACGTTAATGACGTACGATCGCTATACGACACGTTGGGCAAAGACAAAGTCGGGAGATCGTGACTAAAGAGCCTGACCCGCCCACAGCGGCCAAAACGAAAACGTCGCTAAAATACGCGAATTTTTATGGCACTTTTGTTGTTGATGACGAGGTGCAATATATACTCGCTTTGGACCCACACACATATTGAGGGGCGGTATCAAAATAAAATCAAATAGAGGTCTACAGACAGCGATGGCTTGTCGTAAAAATGCAAGGTGTGTGGAACGAAAAAAAAAGTGTTTATGTAGATAATTAATAAAATTTACACATGAGGTTTTTGAAAGTCGAGTTGTTAGGGAAGGTTTTTTAACCGGCCAACGTTTAGAAGTCGATCGAGTTGCGGTTCAAGCGCCGTTCGAAGCAGACGTGTCCCAAGTGTCATTACATTTTAACCGAGATTTTTCCGAGAGTTTGCCGGGCTGGAATGAGATCAGAATGGATCCGGACAACGATATATATGCCTTCTACGACATCAGGGGGTACAAGGGGTACCAATAACTCTTACTTAACTTGTACTAAGAAGGAGTACAGAAACTAATGGCTCTCTCTCTGTGTGGATTACAGGAAATGTAGACCGGGCAGGCTGAACTCGGAACGAATCCTGCAACCGCGAATGTCACTCCTAGGGAAGCCGCTGAACTATAATCGCGGCACCCGCCGCGATGTTCGCTACCGGCGCCTCCAGAGTCGCCTCTACAACTTCCTGGAGAGGCCACGCGGCCTGCATGCCATCTTCTACCATGTCATGGTGTAAGTACAATTCAAATTTATATAGTACAATATTTAAAATTAAGATTAACTTTAAAGTAGTTACACTAAGGCAATGGCTAAGCATTATATTTAAATTTTAGAAGCAAAAGCAAGCTAAGATCTCAGTTTAAATAAAGAAGTAATTACTCTGTTTTAAATTTTTATCATAAGTAATTAATTTAAATTTTATTAGATATCAGAGAATTATTTGTAACATATTTTTATATATTTTTAAAATATTTCAATTATTTTCTACAGATTCCTGATGGTGTTTACATGCCTGGCCCTGAGCGTGTTTTCCACCATCAAGGAGTACGAGGACGACGCTGTATATATCCTTTTTCGCATGGAGATCCTGGTGGTCATCTGGTTCACCATGGAGTTCGGAGCTCGTTTGTGGTCGTCGGGCTGTCGTTCGCGTTACCAAGGCTGCCTGGGGCGGCTGAAGTTCGTGAAGCGACCATTCTGTATTATAGGTAATTTTCTTAAACTAATAAATCAAGGTGATTGTGACCTAATCGGGGATGCTTTTTCAGATATTATCACCATTTTAGCCTCAATTGTAGTATTAGGCATGGGCACCTCCGGCCAGGTGTTCGCCACGAGTGCCCTGCGTGGCCTCCGGTTCTTTCAGATCCTTCGGATGGTGCGCATGGATCGACGGGGCGGCACCTGGAAACTGCTCGGCTCGGTTGTATACGCACACAGACAGGTGAGTTATATAAGATTTTAATTATTACGAATTTTAAGAGGATATAAAAAAAGTATTTTTCGATTAATTTGCCAATATTTGTGGAATTAAGATATATTAGAAAAAATTCCAGCTAAATTAGTACTTTAAAATTTTCTTCATAATTCAATTATATTTCTATTTAAAAACCAAATTAAATTCTGTTTAAGCTCCTAACCTCTAGACACTTTTTGGTTTATTCTGTGGTTAAGGAGTGTCAAATTCGAAACATTTTTTTATTGTTATCTTTATTTATTAATCAGCTGTCTATTAAAATATTATATTGTATCGAAGAGAACCGCTTAAGGAAAACAATAAAAAAATATCAATGAAATATCATTGAATAATAAATCTTTTTGTATAGATATATGTATTACAACTGTATTAACTATGTAGTATATTTTTTTACTTTTTTATTTTATATTAATTTTATAATTTAATTGCTATACAAACATTTTTTCCTTTTTTTTCCAGGAGCTGATAACAACCATGTATATAGGATTCTTAGGTCTAATCTTTGCATCATTCCTAGTCTACATGTGGGAGAAGGACGTCAATGATAAGTTCAGCAATTTCGCCCAGGCCCTCTGGTGGGGTGTGGTAAGTAATAAATACTTCAATAAATAAAAATAAAAATTAAGCAAATATTACTGAATTTTTCCTGACTACAGATTACCCTGTGCACCGTTGGGTATGGAGACATGGTTCCCATTACCTGGCAGGGCAAGCTAATTGCCTCATGTTGTGCTCTTTTGGGAATCTCCTTCTTTGCACTGCCAGCGGTAAGTAAATTAAATAAATAATAAATAAAATATAGAACAGTAAATTGAATAAAATGGTTAATTAAATTATATTTAACTAAATTTGTACAGCAATCAAACTCACATTTATGGGAAAGATGAATGCTAAGTATAGCAAATCAATATCATTGTTTGGAAATATCAAAGAAATTAGTTTTTAGGAAGATGAAAGTTTATTTCACATATATTAAGAGTTTATCTTATTTTTTACTATATATTTTTTAAATATTTCTTTCAGGGCATCCTGGGCAGTGGCTTTGCCCTGAAGGTCCAACAGCAGCAGCGCCAGAAGCACATGATCAGGCGCCGCCAGCCAGCAGCCACTCTCATCCAGGCCGTGTGGCGATGCTATGCGGCCGACGAGCATTCCGTGTCGGTGGCCACATGGAAGATCCACCAGGTGGCTCTGCCCAGTCCGCCGGCTTCGTAAGTATTATCCTCGATGGCTCCAAGTTCGATCCATTTTGTGGGCGGGGCATCTGTATGATACTTAAGTCTCTCTTGGGGGTGTGTTTTGCAGAAAAAGAAGTGCCACCAACTATTGTACAGAAACGATATACACTTACACAGTCACAAACACTCGCACACACACACAAACACTATCTGCATTGGTGTGTATAACCAAAGAAAAAACAACAAAAAAATGTAAAATATAAAATATAGTGTGTTAAAGAGCTGACCAGCTAGAAAATTTGAGAAGCGCATAGAACTGCGGAAAAAATTGGAAACACGAAAATACACTTTACTATGTACAGAACAAGAACACTACTGATCAATCGATACACTCAGCGTAGGTAGAACTAGAGATATACTATAGCATATATCTACATAGAGTGTAGCCCGATCAACCAAATCAAATCAAATCAAATCGAATCGAATCCACCCCCCCGACTCTATCTCTCTCTGTCTGTCTCTCTTTTTACCACCCCGATTAACCACTTAAGTTCTATATCATTTACTTTTTCCCATAGATAATATAATTTTTGTAAACATTTTCAGTTCTGAAAACTGGGAGCGATTATTAAAAAACATAACTGAATATAGGTAAACCTTGAATAACCAACCATAACAAAAAGCAATTAAAATAAAGCCAAGCAAGACTCAAAGCAATTTGCCAATCATTCTCTATAAATACGGGGGGTGCTCCTCTCAGCCCCCTAAAGCACCCACATTCGTAGACATATGGCGCCCACATTTAAAAATCGAATCAAAGTTAATTCGCAGCTTTTTTACCATCAGCACCAGTCTCTCAATCTATCTATCTCTCTCTGTCGCCTCGCTCTGTGTCTCTCTCGCCTCGATCTATCCATCTCTGTCTTCCGCCGCATTCGAAAGAATTTCTTTGCTAAATTTTTTGTGAAATTCTCCTCAATGACCGAAGTACATACGATTAATCAATATGAAATACGAATTGATTCTCATTTTGTGTGTTCTGCTGCCCGCGCGCCCACCGAAAAAAACCCAACTTCATAAAAATGCATATAAATGTGTGTGTAATCTATAATTAACATGTGAGTTCAATGAAGCCAAATGAGTCTAAAGCTTTTTATTCGATTCTCTATCTCTCGATCTCTGTTTATCTCTCTGTTTCTATCTCGCTCCCGTACCCCGTTAATCCAAGCCAAACGAAGACACCTTGTATATCCCACCACCCACTCACCCCCTTTTACGCCCGGCCTTATATATGATAATTGCCCCCCAGCACCTCGATGCCTAGTTCTTTGAAATCCCGATGCTCAAATTGGAATAGCCGCTTTTTATGATCTAAATTTGTAATTAGAGAGTTTAATTGTCTGAATGTCCGGGGGGAATACTTTTTAGAGTGATGCAATATGCTCAGGTTGGGTGTTTTGTAGAAGTTGAGGTAGTTTTCTAATGATATTTAAATATTTATATTAATTAATAGATTTTGAATATACATAATAGTAATTAAAAAATGCCTGAAGGAAGTTCAAAATGATTACGGATGTTAAAAAAAATTATGGTGATTTTGAATCCTTATAAAATGTGCCTAAAAGTAGGCAACAAGAAAACCATTTGCCATTTGCCTTTAAGAGAACAATATCTGTTGCTGGAATAAGTTATATTTTTTGTTTAGAAAATATTTGCTAGAATAATTAAAAATTATTATTTATAAAAATATGCTTTATTTCTAAGCAACAAATTTTTAATAATTTTATTTTCCAAAGAAAGACAACAAGCTTCTTAAGGTCAGTGAGATTGTGAAGAGCACCTCATGATACTTAAGGGGCACAGATAAAGTCTAGGGCAAGTAAATCACAGATAAGGCTAACAAACAGATAATGCTTAGATATAAGTAGTTCAAGATACTACTAATTAAATATACAAAAAGCAATCTAAGACAAAAGCTACTTCAAGCTCTTCTTTGAGTGTCGGGACAGTCCAGGCAGTCGGCTTCTGATCGACTTTGCAAAACACCTCATTTATATATTGTAAATGTTGGAATTAATCCCAAATAATATTTTTTTCTACCTCAGCACCAATTTTTTAAATGTTTTTTACTCCTCACCCCTATTTGTATGTATGTATGCGCAACTACACAAAACACACACACGGCTACACGCACACTTTAACTATGAAACACAGTCGTATCTCGTTACCTACTTTTGCCAGATAACCGTTTCTATCTTTACCCTCCCCCCTCGAAAATCCAACTATTTGAAATGTGCAAATATCCGTGGGCTAACACAGAGTTATTTCCCCCCTAGACGGGCGTCGTCCAGCTTCAAGCACAACACGTCCTTCGTGGCCCGGCTGCCCACCATCCGGCGGCACAAGAGCCAGACGATCCAGACTCCGGGCGGCGGAGATGGCAGCGGTATATCCAAGCCGCCGGGCTCCTCGCGGGCCTCCACGAGGTACACCCGCACCATACGGGACATCAATGCGTCCGTGGAGAATCTGGGTAAGTTGCTGGGGCCATCCTGGGGGCCTCTTTCCTATTTCCGTTTATGTTTCCCCATTTCCATTCCATTGCGAATTTCTGTTTGCACACAGTCCGCACACACACGAAACACAAAACTCTCACGGATCTGAAGAGGATATCCAAGTGCGTTTCGTGGCAGTAAGGCAGAGATTTGAATTGGTCTACAGAAATCTCAAAAGATTTTAAATCTCTTCAAAGTTTTCCTAACAATTTAGATGGTTTCTAGGGAATTATATAAAGTAATTCAAAAATTCATGGTCTCTCAAAAAAGATTTAAATCAATTACCACAACATTTTTATATTATTTTTAAAATTAAATAATAACATAAATTAAAAAAAAAATTCTGGGAATTGAAATCTCTTAAAAATACATCTCTGATAAATTTTACTTTAAAAAAGTTATTGTTTTTAAAATGTTTCCGTTTAAGAAAAAATCTTTAACAGCAAAATTCCCCGAGAAAAATAATATATATACTCTAACCTACTGCAACGAAACGCACTGTTCGACCCTAGCATGTTGTTCTTTCCAACTTTATTATTGCTGAGCAAATAATAACAGAGAAATCAGGATTTCTTTTGCTATTTACGCAGTTCCACCAATTTTCCCCCAAACAAGTGAAATCACACTCTCCCCACACAAGAGATGACAAGCAAAATTAAAACAAAATTAAATTAAATTGAAAGACATTTACAAAATTTTATTTCTAGGGAAAATAGTATATGCTTTCTTTCGCTTTATTTTGTTATGCATGCAACGTTCTGCAATAAATTCCACTTAAAATAAATTGTCATTAAACTAGCCATTAATCAAACAATAAACAATTCTAGTCAGCAGTGATGTGGTATTAATTGAAACATTGCGGCTCTATAAATGTCTTTGGAATTGCCATATTAATCTATGTTTCCATCAGGGGACGTGAAGCATTAATTAATTACAGATTTAGTAGCTTCAACCAAAAAATATTGAATAATTAATCAATCATTGTTGATATCTTCTGAAACTTAAAAGAAATTAAAATGCTTACTTCATAAAAATAACTAAAAGATATTTCTAATAACTAAAAGCTTTAGATCCCAAACTAAATTCCTTATAAACTTAATAATATAATTCAAAAGAATAATCACAAATAAAACCTTCATTTCTTCTAAAACCCCAACATAAACCCCATCGAAAACATTCGAATAAAACTCAAAGACTTACTTAAATTTACCAACAAACAAGCATTAACTAAATCAATATTTAAATAACTTTTAACCACTAAAAAAATAAAGAACAAATTATTCGTTGTTGTACTTAGAAGTTGGATGTTTTGATTTCTCACTCGTGGCGCATTATCTTGGTTTTTTTCTATATTTATTTTCGCAACCGTGTTGAATGTTCCAATATTGTACGACCCATAGAGTATAGAGTGTACCGTGTACCGTGTCTCTCGAATCGCAGATATATATAAATATATATATATACATATTGGCAACCAATCCGATTCCAGTTACAGTTACCAAAACGCAACTCCACAGGGTGGAGTTCGATTGTCGAGTTTAATTGTTTTCGATTTGAAAATTTTGCAGAGGTAGTACAAAACGGCAAATCCATGAATCCAAGTTTCAGCGAAGATTCAGTTGCTGAAACCACTTGCTTAAAAAATATTAAAAATTCAGACGGTAAGTCTACAAGGTCCTCTCCCCCAGGTCCTACAATACGAATATCCAATATCAGATTACTATATCTCACACTATATTGTATTTGAGTGTTGTGGTTGTGTCAATGTTGTGAATCCAATGCATCCCAGAGATAAGATTGATTGAACTTTGAATTGATGTTGTTTGTTGGTTGGTTGCCTAACACGACTCCTCCCCTCGAGATCCCGCCCCGGGCTCCTTACCCCAATAATCCAGACACTTGTCTTGACTTAACACACTCAGCCAGCCAGCAGCAGCCATCAACACTGGCCAATACTAGCAGCCAGCTCAGCGCCAGTGCCGGCTCCTTGGCCCAGTTTCCAGACGATCAGCCCTCGAAGGACTGTGTCATCGAGGTGGAGGAACCGGCTGAATCCGGGGATCAAGGAGCCGAGGAGCAGGCCAAGCCAGGTGGCAACCGACACCTGACAATACCAGTAGTGCTCTACGGTTTCCTTGCCGGCAACTTCTTGGGCTCCACGTTTTCGCTGCGCTCGCCACGAGTGGCGCCGGCCAACGATCAGGACTTGGAGGATGCAGCCCGAGGTCAGCAGGATACGTGCCAGCGAAGCAACACCCTGCCACTGCCTGTCACCAAGGCAAGTCCGGGAAGCAGTCCGGGCCACGCGCGAAACCGCTTCTTTGCGGCGGCAACGCACTTCCTGGAAACTGGATTCTCGCAGCCCACCGAAGCGGCAAGTGCGTGTGTGGAGAGTATCGCCAGGAGTAGCGCCCAGTCCACCGCCTGTGCTAGGATGAATGCATGAAGACCTCCACAATTCCTCTCCCCAAAAGTAGTAGAGTGTCCCCCTTCCTCAGCAGAAGCTTGATTTGTAGTCGTAGTAGGTAATCGGTGCCACTTGAATCTCCACCTGACTATCCATATCCGCATCCACATCCAAATCCCATCCATCCATCCATCACACAGCGACACCTCACGCCACAACGCTTGCTTCAGTAACTCCAGGCTGAAGGATGATGATATTGATCCTTTGGCCTCGCATTTACCCAACTAACTAACTAAGGCTCTCTCTATCTATATATCTATATCTTTAACTATATATCTACGTCTATATCTCTCGTTGACATATTAATGATAATCCATGTGTATTTACTAATTGTTCCATATGTGTGTGTAACGGTAATTTTGTATGTGTTGTTGTATATTTGCGTTGACGTTGACTTGATTAACCATATCCAAACCAAAAAAAAAAAAAAAACCAAACCAAAAAATAACCAACAAGCGAAGCTAGCAACCAAAACCTAACGCACAAGTCAATCTCTCTGATTCACAAATTGCCCGCAGATGAGGATGAGGAGCCGCGCTGCACGCAGCTAACCAATCGGCACAAGACGGCCATTAGATTTATACGTAAGGTGAGTCTGGGTTTTGCTTTGGGAATTTCTTAAATTATTTGAGATATGAAAAATATCTGGGAAATTGTTCTGCTCTTGCAGCTCAAGTACTTTGTGGCGCGAAGGAAATTCAAGGAGGCCTTGAAGCCCTACGACGTCAAGGATGTCATGGAGCAATATGCGGCCGGTGAGTTCAAGTCATAAATTATATGTAAAGTTCCAAAAATTAATAAATTAATTAAAACATAAAAATAATTGTCAAAATCATGATTAATTGTTATCCTTTTTGAACCTGGTTTTGAAAAATAAGATTTGCTTTGAATTCATTATAAGGATGTTTAATTGTAAAGTCTGCTTTAAAAATATAGTTTTATTAAATTTAAATTTATAAAGGTCTTTATTATACAATTTCTTTCTTTAATAATAAAACAAAATTTAATTCTTATTAATATATAAAACACTATTATATTTCAGGACACGTTGACTTGTTGGGTCGCGTTAAAATGCTACATTTGCGGTAAGAACTTTAACAAAATAAAACCTAAAAGTAAATAAAATAAAATGTAATAATATTTTAAATAAATTTATCTACAGCCTGGATCAAATCCTAGGCAAACAAGGGTCCAAGGCTAAGGATGTGTATGCATCTAAAATAAGTTTAGCCTCCCGCGTGGTTAAAGTCGAGCGGCAGGTGAGATCTTTGTTAAAAAATAAATTTAAAAAATATATATATGTTTATTAAATCATATATATAGGTCGCTGATATCGAAGAGAAACTGGACGTGCTGATCAAGGCGTACATGGAGGATCGTGATAGATTCCTGGCTCTTCCGCTGCCAGCCAAGCCCAAAATACATTCCATTAGTCCTAACCACAAGCCCCTGCATCATGCCCACAACCTGGCCATGATCGATGTGTGGAAACGCACTGCAGCCCTCAGTGTGCATCCGGAGCAGGTGACCACTGCAGCCATTACCACTCCGCTGCTAAATCCCACCTCGGTGACCGATGGCACCGAGCTGCGATCCTTGACAGCCACACAAACGGCCACAACGACAACCGATGCGATCGCCACACAAACCCCAATGCCGCCGCACATGCAGCATACAGCGACCAATACAAAGGTAAATAATTATAAATATTTAAATATTAAATAAGAAATATATATATAATTACTTTTTGCAGTCTTCCGTGCTTAACTCATATCAGCTGGGGTCTGACAAGCAGCAGCACAATGATGTTTTTATGACTGAATTAGAGAATAGAACCAAAAAACGTGTTACGTTAAGGTGACTACAGCTTGTAATTAAATATTTAAAATTTAAATAAATATATTCCCTATTAAAAAGCCTACAAAGATCCACATCGGAGCCGTATAGCAAGCAGGAGCAACGCATCAACATACCCGATGAGGGAGCCGAGTCCCTGGACAGCAGTGCAAAGCCTACGCCGCCAGATAGTTCAAGTAATTCAATTTAATTAAACTTTGAGCCAAAAACTAACACCTCATCACTTACTTATTAATTTATTTGATCTTCTTGATTGTAATAAAAAGCATGTGTACCTGTTTAATTTTTCCTTATTTTTTATTTAGATTTATTTTTTCTTTTACGGTTGAATGATTAAAAAACATTGAATAACTCATTTGGCTTCATTGGGACTCTAGAACATAATTTTTTAACATATTCATCAGACATTATGTGAGTGTCATTTGTTGTCGGACTTAAATACTTGTGTTTCACTTAAGAAATAAATTAACAAACGTTAAAATAATCTCTCATTTAGTTATACTAATCGATGAGTACGAGGATTTCGAGGAGGAGGATCTGAACTGTGAAGGCGAAATGGAACATTTCCCCTCCTGGGAGATCGACAGTGATATTGGGGTGGATGTGGACGTGGATGCGGATGCCGATGGTGACTGTGATGAGTCCACTGAGGACACAGCCCTGCTGCAGTGTGCCACGCGCACAGCCATTGTTATAACACCAATTAGCCCAGTAAGTCCGAGCTGATATTATATATTACTTAAAAATCTAATAATTTCATTTACAGGTAAGCTCCGCACACAATCTTCAGCAGTTAAATGACCAAACCACAACGCTTAATAAATCAAATTTGCTTCCGCCAGACTCTGGCTAGTTAATTGCAATTGAAGTTTAGCCTAAAACGTAGCTATTATTATTATCAATAGAATATAGTATTATGTGTACTATGGAATGCATATTAATGTCATTTTCGGACATCATTTGTGTTCAAATTATGGAGTAGCAAAAACAACAAAAATGAAATTTAAATCAAATAAATCTGCTTTAGCAAAGGAAAACTTAACTTAATGATTCGTATCCGAATTGGTTTCGTCAATAAATTCTTCCTCCTCCTCCTCCACCATCTCCTCCTCATCCTCGCCGTCTCCAATTTCTACAAACTCAATGTTGCTATCATCATCGATGCTATAGCAGGGCTTCTTTGATGTGGATGGCCCATCGCTGTCCTCTTCTTCCTCCTCCTCCTGCAGAAGAATACTGCCTTCGTGCACTTTTCGCACATGAACATTCAGCTGGGAACTGCTGACGAAGGTGCGCCCGCAGCCTCCCTCGAAGTAGTCACGGCACACGTACTTGGAGCCATGAGCCCGCTGAATGTGCGTAGTCAGGCCCTGGCGACGTCCGAATCTCTTGTTGCACACCTTGCACTCGAAGGCGAAACGTTTGTAATGCTGGCCCAGGACATGAACAGACAAAGACTTCTTGTTCCTTGTGGTGAAGCTACACTGCTCGCAGCTGTACGACTGACCATGGAGCTGGAAGAGCACGAAAATGTGTAAGAGTGGTTAGGGATATCAATAAAAATAGATTTAAATCGATACCGTATAGATGTTTGAGGCCTAAGACGATATTTAATCGATATTTTAACATTTGGATATTCTATTCTATAATATTATCTAATTTAGCTAAAATAAAGTCAGTTATGGTTACCTTTTGATGAGCTTCCATTTCGCTTTTATGATAGAAACCCTTTTCGCAAACACCGCAGGCATAGCGTTTCTTGTTTGAATGCACAACATTAACATGAGTGTCGTAATTTCGACGATTTTTGACAATCTTAAAGCACTGCGGGCACTCGATGGGCTCATGCCAGTAGGCATGGTGCTTGTCCAAAGCATCCTGGCTCTTATAAGAGGCATTGCACAAGGAACAAGAGACGTTGTCTGGGAGATAAAAAGAAAACAAATTAAATTCAAAGAGAAAGGTAGGAAAATAAGGCCAGTAAACACACCATTATTATGACTTCTAGCCACATGAACAGACAAGGACATCTTTGAGCGACACTCCTTTAAGCAGAATTGGCAAATCCAATCCTGACCAGACTTTGAGGCCTTCTCCGTCTGCTTATTCGACGATTCGTGGGTGCGTCGCTTGTGTGTGTACAACGAGTTCCAGTTCACATAGGCCTCCGTGCAGTCCTGCAAGCAAGTATTCATTTATCTAAGTCAACATTCAATTATCAAAGTTTTCCATGCTCACCTGCTGATCGCACATGTAGAAGACACAAATCTCTAGCTTACGATGCGTCGAATCCGATCGCAGTTTCTGAAAGTTGCGCAGGTGATGGCGGTACAGTTTCATGTGGGGAAAATCCTTGCCACACGGCTGACACCAAAACAAGCCATTCTTGTGGATTCCCGACTGGCGATGTGCCTGCAAATCGGACTTTTGCTTAAAGTACGAGGAACAGTATTCACAGACATAGGCATCGCGTAGCATCTCTGTGTATATCTTGGCGCCAAAACAGGGCGATTTCTTGGTTTCCGCATGTTCAGCCATCTTTTCTTGGCTATCGTTCAGCAGGCCGCAATTGTGGCAAACGTGCAGGTCCCGTTCGATAATGAGATGCTTCTTCATGTGAATGCTGTAGGTGGCCTCGCTGCCAAACTCGCGGGAACAGAGCTCGCAGCTAATTATGCTGCCATGCATAGAGCGCTGAAAATGTAAAAGTTTCCATGAGAAACAGTTCTAGTTAAGAAATATAGTTTGTTTATAATCGTACCATGTGTCCATTTAGGCGACTTCGTGACTCAAATACCGCCATGCATTCGCCGCAGGAATATGTAGTGCTGCTCACATTGGCATGCGACTTATTGTGCTCCATAAACACCCCGGGATCCCGGAAAGTGCGATCGCAACTATAAAGATTTTACAATAAATAATAAATTAAATAATTTGAATTGTTTTGAAGGAATACTAAAACTTACAGGTCGCAAAACAAAGTGCCCACAGGCTCATGGGAGTAGTTCAAGTGCTGAAACAGCTCATCAATGTTGGTGCTGGCATAATCACAGACAAAGCAGGCGCGAGGCCTATGCTTTTCCAAATGGAATTGATTGTGAAAGTTAAAACTGCAATACAAATAAACTTTATATATAAAGTATTTCAAAGATTAAAGATTAAGTGCGAAACCTACCGCTTCCAAGAGGGAAATTCCTGAGCACACATTTCACAAAATAGTCGAACACCGCGCTTCTTTTTAATCATATGAGCGCAAGAGTGTTTGTTATAATGCAAAATGTTTGAGAAAGTCATCTTGCACTCCGGACAGCTGCCATAAATGGGTATTCTAGATAAAAGAAATCATTTTTAGTAATTATAAATAATTCTCTATAATCTTAAGCACTCACTCAGCTACTGGAGCATGTAAAACAACCAGATGCATGGCCAGAAATTTGCTGCCCTTTAACTCTTTGCTGCAACCATCAATTGGACACTTGTAGACATTGCCTCGAGATTTATGCGACTTTAGCGTGTGACTCAACAGGCTCTCAAAGTTAGGAAACTTTTGGGAACAGTGTTTGCATGCCGTGGTCCATTCAAAGGTTAGCTTCTCAAAGCTGGTCTTTACCACCGTGGACAAGTACTCGGCAATGTCAGCAATGTCATCCTCTGCAAGCAATAAAGAGTAACAATAAATAATAGTTCACTTTAAGGTGATTCTTTACATACTTTCTTTGATCATAACAAAGTCAAAGAGCACCACATGGCTCTCCTCAGTTTCGCCCTCGCTCTGGCTCTCCTCCGCTTGAACTTCTTCCTTAGCTGATGATCGACCCTTGGCTTCGACCTTTACCTTCTTTACAGGTGGCTCCAAGATATCTGCAATAAATAAATGTTACTTTAAGAATATTCTTGAATATTTTTCAGTGTAAAACCTACCCTCATGCTCGTATATGTAAATATCTTCATCTAGACTAGGCTGCCGGGCGGCTTTCTTGTTCAACAAGACCATTTTCCTTTGGGTTTGCGGCTCCTCCGGCACGGGTGCAGCTTCGATTGCTTCTACTTCCTCACAGAAAGACTCGGCTTCGTCTGCCACTTCCTCGCACATGGCCTCGTCATCGTCGAGGAGGTTTTGTATGAGCACACTGATATGTTCCTGATCTGCATCCTTGGGCTTGGCGGGCGATGCTTCCTTTTCGGTTTTCACAGTCTCCTTGGCTCTTTCCGACGGTTTGGATGGAGCAGGCACTACCTGAGGTGGCTGAACTCTCTTGCTGATCCGGGCACTTGGTTCCCTTAAGGGAGGAGGAGGAGCAGCTGTTGGTTTCACAACCTTTTCCTTCTTGGGAGCGACAGCAGCTGGCGCAGGCTTCGCTTCAGGCTCTACTGAATCCAAAATGACAACGGCTTCTGGGGGCGACTCAGGATTTGGATCCTTGAGCCTAGCCCTCGCCGCATCCTGTTGCCGCTGCAGTTCATCGATATCAAACAGCCGGATGAGTGTGTTGACGCACACCTCGCACAGAAGCTGTCTCCGACGCGGATCGGGCGCCACATCCAGCTGGAAGTGCTTGGCCAGGAGCGACTGCAGGCCCAGCTCCCTGCCAAACTCATCGAAGATCTCCTGGTACTGGTATTTTGTATTGAAAACACTACAATGCAGGCAGCTATTGTTTTTCTGGTTTTCCGACATCTTAATCTTTGTCCGTCAGCACAATTGTAGCGTTAGGGTCTTTCTAATTTTTGGTATATTAACAGCTCAAGGGTGTTTATGCTCGCTGCAAAATCTGGTATTTTACAACAGTGACAAAGTGACCTTATATCAGGTATATTTAAAAAAAATAAACGTTATTTTTTATATTCTTGGAAATTTAACATTAACAAAGGAAAAGAGAGTGGTCAATAATTAAATTTAGTATAAAAATTATTAAGAAACCTCAATAAAACAAGATAAACTTTTAAGAAATTTATAGTAAAATAATTCCAGCACACATTAAAAATTAACAGCAACAGAAAACAATATAATATTTCACATTAATAGATAAAAATAATGTAAAATTCTTGTTTAAATTTTTATTAAGCTTTTTTAAGTTCTATATTCTTTGCAGGCAATTTAAAATTTAGTTTCAAAGTGCTCAGAAAATCATCTACAAAAACACTAGGTAACAAAGTGCTTTAAAGATATATATGCTTATAAATTCAGCATGCGCTAACACTCCTTGAATCCTCATATCCTTATAGTCCTTCAATCAGTGCTAATTCCATTCCGGCAATATTTTTTAATATTTTTTTTTTAATATTTTCTCCTAACTATTGACCCGCTTTAGCAAGGCAAAATAGCTGTATGAACAGTTGACAATCTGAAACGAAGCAATTAAATAAAATATATAACCAAAATAAATACAAATAAATAAGAAAAATAAATATTAAGACCCTACAGAGCCAAAGGCCTCCAGGCTGAAGGTGAAGGTGGGGTTAAAGGTGCGCAATTGCAGCGGTGAATTGAAGCGCTGCATCATGAGCAGGATCATCCGGCGGTTCTCTCGGTTCCATCCCGTCCACTGGGACCTGTAGATGGCGTTGCAGAGCTTAAAACTGTGCAAAGTCACCTCGTTGGAGGCGAAACAAATGATAAAAATCTGCCACAGCATCACCAATTGGTAAATGCAGATCTTGGCCATTTGAATGGTTTCACCGTTGGCCACGGACATGGTTGAGAGCCCAAAAAGATTCGAGACCAGGACGAGAATGGAGCACATAAGCTGCACGGAGCCTGGTACTTGAATGAAGAGCTCTACCAATTTTTTGTACTCCACAATTCTGTTGTAATAGTCAGCACATTCGCGCAGCTCCTCAGAGATCCTCACGTTTTCCTCAGGGCCAGCAGCTGAACCCAACTTCTCCAGCCGCAACTCCAGCATCTGGAGCTGCAATTTCAAAAAACTAAGCAAAGAAAAAGCCACCGAATCATAGGTAATGTTGAGGACACAAGTGGGCATCAGGCAGATCGACTGGAAGAGGTACTGCAGCCCGTAGCAGATCCTTCCCTGGATATTGCACACCTCGTACATGCTCAGCGGGAGCTCCTCATAACTCGTAAAACATGGAACCAGAAGGATTAATGAAGCCGTAAACAAGGACGTGATGCCGTAGAAGTTCCTCATGAGAACCACCACCACTCTGGCCGATTCCATCAGCTCCTTCTCCTGCTCGCTTTTTGTGGCAAACTCCCGAGACCTCATCATCTCAACGAGACCTGCCAGTTTCTGGCAATTCATCCTCAAGTGCATCAGCTTGGTCATGCATGACATTTCGGTGGCGAACATAAAGAACACCTTAAGGATCTCCCGCACATCGGAAATATTGCTCAACAGTTCCAGGGCAAACAGCAGCAGCATGATGCACAGGCAAACCAGGATGAAGCCAAATCGTACAACTTGGAAATTACGCTCCTGGCTAGTGGCCCAAATAGAAAGTTTCCAAACTCCCAGGATCTGAAAGTACCACATTTGATACTTGTAGAAGTGCTCCGTTGTCCTTTGATGCTGATCCATGTTGGCGATTTTACTGACTTTGACTTTGACTGAAAATTCCCTCGACGAAAGCCTTATATAGCCTACGAATTTCCACAAATTTTCCACCAACTAATGAGGCTCATTATGGAAATTGGCAACACTGAAGAAAAAGCTAAGGACTTAACCTACCGAGGCGAATAATTGCAGGTCAAAGCCAAGGCTGGGGTTTAAGGTCCTTATACGCAGACTCGAGTGCAAACGTTGCATGAACATCAACAGTATTCGACGGTTAGGGCGGTTCCAATCCATCCAACTGGTCTTGTACAGCTCGTGGGGCAGCTCCATGCTGCGATTAGTGACCTCGCTAAGGGGATAACTATTAAACTTCCTAAATTTAGATTTAATAGCTCCCATACGCACCCGGCAAAGTAGCACAAGATGAAGATTTGCATCAGCATGCAAGCCTGATAGGGCATCATTTTAAATAAGTCGGTCTTATCTTCGGAGAGCTATAGGGAAGAGGATGGACGGGTATTGTTTTTTAATATAAAATGAGGTTTAAAGGACTCACCAAGGCGATGGCATAAAAGTTGGCTGTAAGAACGAACACCGAGCAGAAGATCTGCACCGAAATCGGTTTGCAGAGCAATAGCTCAACGGTTTCGGTCAACTCCACGATGGTTGCGTGATAACGGATGCACTGCTTCAGCTGCTTCTCCACGGTTTCATCACCTTTGCCCCGATCTCGTCCAATATTATTCAGACGCACAGCCAAAATGTCCAATTGACACTTGATAAAGATGAACAGGGAGGAGCATAGCGAATCAAAGGCAATGTTCGTAACGCAGGAGATGGACAGGGCCAGGCACTGGTAACAGTACAGGCACCAATAGCCCGGAGAGCCAGGATGGTCACCAAAGGGATTGAATGTGCTCAGCGGAAGTTGGGTCCAATCTAGGAACAATTGTATCCCAATGATCATGGTCAAGGCGTTGAAGGACAAGGATGCATAGTAGTTTCGCTGCTTGCGAGTCGTTTCACAGGCGGCCTTGAAGACCATCTCTTCCTCTAGATCCCTTGGTCGGAAGTCCTCATCATCCAACCGATTGAAGAGCTTCTCCAGAGCCACATTGTTGACCTTAACGCTGATCAGCTTGGTGGTGTGTCCCGCACTAGTGGCCAGCACAAAGATGGCCTTAACCACTTCGTTCATGTGGCGCAGGTTACCAACCACGTGAAGGACTAGGATTAGGTCGAAAAGCAGCACCCAGAAGCCTATAACTTGCACATAGTTGACCTGGTGAAAGATTCTCCACCAGCGTTCCCTCTGCGGCCACAGCGAGAAGATGTTCAGGAAGGCCTTTTGGCCGCTGTAAAAGATTTCCACTTGTTTTGCCATTTAAATTAAGTTTAAGGTTTTCTGATTTGAGAGAAGCCTTTTTATGGCGTTTCTGGGAGCATTTAAAAAGTCATTAGGAGCGTCCTAATCGGTTAGCTAATCGTTCAGGCGTGGCTTTCACTGGGCAATAATTTATTGGCTTTAGAGAAAATTCAAAAAAAGAAAAAATAAATATTTTTAAAATAAAAATTAAACTTCCTTTATTTCCTTCATAAATATCAAATATAAATTCAAAACAATTCTTCCCTTTATTGCTGACTTTATTTTCCAGCTAATAAAACACCTTTTCACATTTCTTCTCTTTTAATAAAACCTTTTTTCCTACAGTGTATGCCCTCTTAGACAACGAATTTTCGCATTTTCAGCTTAAGTGCGTCCGTTAAATAAAAATATTAAATTATTCAAACGGCGATTATTACGCAGGCCAGTTGGGCAAAGAGTCCTTCCTTAAATATGCATAAAGGGGGTGGCATCATTATTCAGAATGGAAACTGCTTGGGATCGCAGCAGAAGGTGAATCCATCGTATGGGTTATTCGGGAGACTCAAGGGGCAGTTAACTTGCTTGCAGACATCCAAGCATTGCGGCCTTTCCCTTTCGAAATTATTATTATAGGTAAGGAATACGTAAAGTCCATTGCCATTGTCATCACGCACCACCTTGTATGTCCACTCCGGCACTGGGATCTTGGAGCCGGCCAGGAAGGCCGCCTGATAGGCACCATGGGCATCGCGTAACGCCAGGATGCCGATACCCCCGGACTTGACGCGGAAATAGCTCGATGGCGGCACCTTACTACGCACCCAGCGCTCGATCTTCTCCCAATTGCCATCGTTAATCGACTTGAATTGCGGCACCACATTCAGATAGCGGAAGGTGCTGCCCATTTGATCAACGAACAGAAAGTCCGCCGAAGCCACCAAATGGCCTCGATTGATTATCAAAGCTCCGACATTTGGCAAATAGGTCTGACCATCGCCATAGATGCACTTGAAGGCAAAGTATATGTTGGACTTTAAGTATGCTGAAGCCTCCTGGGGACTAAACATTTGATCAGCCACAAATTCAACAAAGGGTCTTCTGGGGACTGTTGGGGTTTTAAGGTGAATAAAGGATATAAAGGAGATATTCACGATAAATCAAACTTACAGAAGGTCTTATAGTAGACATCGCTTTGCGAATACAAAACCCGTCCAAGTCTTGCATCGAAACAGGTGCGATACAGCTCCAAGTTGCGTCCCTGAATCGTATAACCCACGGAATACAAACTTCCTGGACAATTATTATCCCGTATCTGCATCAACGTTGGCTGCATAGGATTGCCACATCTCATGGGCAATGGATTGGAGAACTGTCCATTGTCCAGACACTGAGTCTCCACCATATCCGAGGGATTGCAGTACATGAATAAGGTGACACCAGTTGGTACGGTTTCCCTGCGCTGCAATTGGATGGACCCAATGGCATCGCAATAGGTGAATATGCGATTTGTTTGCTCCACCATATACTGAGTTATGCGACAATCGCCCTGCACTTGCCAAATTGTTCCTAAATTCGGGTAACTCGGCTAAGAATTTGTTGAATTAAAATTTTATAAAGCTTACCTAAAGTGCAAAAAAGAAGCAAGATGATAAGGAAACCATCCATCTTTGGTTTACTTTTAAATTTTGAAAATAGATCTAATAGAGAATTGGGAACAAAGGCTTACATTATACTACAATTTTTAGGGAGTCCCCGAATTATATTTTATAAAATTGTTAAATAAGAAAACTCAGTAGTCTGACCAAATTAATAAAAACAACTCTCCTTTAAATACTTACTTTACCTTTTAAATCCTCTTAAATAAATACTCTTTCAAATGGTTTTTTTGACAGTCCACTTGTGGATAACACTTTATTGCTTCTATCACATACAGAAGTTGTTGTTTGGTTGCTAGTTGAACTCTGCTTCGAAACAATTGCTCAATTCTTGTATTCGTGGTACTGTACTTGAAGATAATAATAATAATAATCATTATAGTAAAATTATGTTTCTTTTTTTTTGGGTTTTTTCTTTCTACTTCAAATAACTGATATATAAGGGTTATATATGTGGTAAGCATACGCCATAGAAATAGAAAAAGAAAAAATTAAAAGTAGATAAAAGAACGAATCGAAATGCAATCGCATCGGAGAATTAATTGTGCATATGTAGTCGTATATCGTAGGAGGTATAAAATACAATGTAAAGTATAATAAAACCTAAAAGTGAGGACTGAAAAACGAAAACTTAAATATTTTGCACTAGTTTTTTAACGAAGATTTGCATTGGGGATTGGGGTTTCGGGTTGCTTGCTTGCTTGCTGTTACTTGTTCAAAATTGCTGCACGAAATATCTTGTACACATTGAAGCTTATATAGAAAACTATCTTTCGCATTGCGTTTAAATGCTAAAAACTATACTTGATTTTGCTCGGAGATGGTGGACTCTACGGGGATATCAATTTAAAACGCTCAATTGTTGTCCTGCTTGTTGATCAGCTTGAGGATCACCTTGCCAGCCTGCACCTCCATGGCGTAGAGGCTGCCGTCCTTAATCTCGTTGTTGAGCACCTCGTCGGTGACGCTGACCAAAATGCCCGACGGCCCCGAGATGTACACGCAGCTTTTGTTGGCATCGTTGAAGATGTTCGAGCCGCTGCCCGAGTACTTGGAGTGCATGCTCCAGTTGTTGTACAGGGCAGCAGCAGCAGCGGCGGCGGCACTACCTCCTCCATTCTCCTGGGCACTGGCTTTGGCCATAAACTCATAGAAACCAGGCATCTTGAACAGCTTTTGCTGCAGCTCCTTGGCCGTGTTCGAAAGCAAGTAGATGGCGTTGTAGCTGCAGCCATCCAAGCTGGCGTACAACGTAAGCCTAGGCGCAATGGTCCTACAAAAAGGGATTTTATGATATAGATAAAGTTTTAAAAAGGATCTTGAATATAAACTTACTTGGCGCGCAAAATGTTGAACATGCGAATGCCATCGGCCAGGCCGCAGATTTGTATCAAATCCTCCTTGGACATGCTATAAATAAATCAAGAGAGCAGAGAACTATTAAAAATCAATAATAAATAAATCAGCGACCAAAATATAAATGCGTTTCGAAACAGGTTAATAATAGAATATATATTATACAAAGGTATAAAAACTCTAGCGTAGATAGGTATATCGAAAGTAAAAGTAACATATTAAAAAAAATTTATATATCATAGGTATCATGTTTGATATAATGAAATTTAAAGTAATATAAAAATATCGTTAAAAAATCAATATAATAATAAACTATGTTATTTTTTTTTAGATTCATTTGATATTATTTTAGGCTTTAAGAAAAAAATCTTTAAAACAAAATTAGTGATAACTTCTTTGACAAAATCTGATATATTAATCAGAATATCGATTTATCGCAAATTTGTATATCGCAACGCTTAAATATCGCTTTATATATAGAACTTCGAGTCAAATATTGACACATTATCAATATATTGACATTTTCTCCCATTTCTACCATAGTGCAATAACCAGATTTATCAAGTAACTAATGGGGTAGGCACATTCTATCTTATCGGGTAATACACTAATCAAAAAAGTTAGCTGTATTGTACTTGGTTGTCGAATCAAGTTATCCAATAGACGCGCTCGCTATCTTTTAGATGTCTGTCAATAAGATTATACAAAATGGTAATAAACTGATTGAAACATTGTATTCAAATGGGAACTTAGAGCGCAACTCAAGTACACTCACATAATTCTTCCAAGTTTTTCTTTTCTTTATTGAAAAATTGTCTGAGAAGTAGATCAACCAACTATTCAGTTATTACATAAGCTAGTGCGCTGTAACTGTTATCACTGAAACTATTAATTATCGTTTATCAACTAAACTTGTTTGATTAAACCAAATTATTGGAAAGAAAATTTCAATGAAATTGGTTGCCATGAAAAGGGGTCACTAAGAAGTTAAGATCTAACTAATCTAACTGATAAAGTAACACCTACGAAGCCAGTAAGTAATAAATAAATCAGTGCTCTTAAAGCTTAAAATATAAATCTAAAAGAAAATAAAGTTTAGAAAGTTGGCCCATGTAAAATCATTTAAATTAAAATATTTAAAATGAAAAAAATTAAGATCTTTCTAAATCTCAACTTATAAACTAACCTTTTTAATGTAAATAACTTTATGTACATACCGCATTATATCCGCTCCCGAGAAGTGTGCGAAAGTTGAGAGATAGGCCGTGAGGCGGTGATTGGTCAGCCACTGCGTCACTTGTGCGGGCGTCGATTCCGGCATAATGTTCTGGTTCTGATTGGGAGAACGGACAACAAAGGGTCGATTAGGTTAGTTAGTAGCTATTACTTTCTCTCCCTCTCACTCTCGTGGTGGGAACCTACATAATCGTCCATGTCGGCGGGCACATGCTGCGGCGATACCATATTGGTGGCGTCCATTAGCTTCAGAGTCGGTGAGTTGGTCGACGTCACCGAGTTGATGGCAATGGGGCTGCTGCTGCTGGTGGCCGGCGAAGCTGCACTTGGGGCAAACGGAAGTATCCCATCGTACTTGGGTATATGTACGGGCGAATTGGGCCAGAGTTTCATACTGCAAAGGGGAGTAGAAGAGGTAACCATAGTTAATAAAGGATTCAACTCGGAGATTACGAGTCCTGTCCTACAAATCCAGTATAGCTCGTTGAATATCTGACGTTGGCAGGAGCGACGATCCTTCAGATGCAAGCGCATGTTCACGAATGCGCGGCTCTTGGGCATCTTTCAACTTTTCAGATTTCCCATTACCCCCCCGCTGACGGGGTGGAATCTGGTTTGTTTACGACTACAATTCAGGCCGATACCCGATACGGCTTGTTGCGGTCGATTGGCCGGGCGCAAACCCGTTTTAAATATTAGTATCTGTTTTATTATGCCTGGGGAAAACTTTTCCAGACTTTCGTCTAAAATCATTTCCTGCTATTTGTGCAAAGGCTAAATACTTAAACTCAATGCATTATTGAGGATGTATTTTTCAATCGATATAATCAATCGTAATCCTAACAATACACAAAAAACGACCCCCATCATATTATTTGCAATTATTATCTACAAAAGTGCCCTCTCTCTGTCTCTCTGCAAACAAAACAAATACATTTGAGCAGAAATGAAAACCAGAAAACCGGTTAAAAGCAACTTTAAACTAAAAATAGCTTGGAGCAGACTGGCAATAACAACAAATGACCCAAAGCAGAAAGCTGTGATCTCTTCGGTGATCTTTCTCTTAGCTCTGCAAAAGATCCTTTAGTTTGGTGGATTTCTCTCCCTCTCCCGAGATCTCTGCGTCGCTGGCTACCTCTCTTGTGCTCTCCCAGATCAATCTCTATGCTAAGCGCTCTCGATTCGATATGATTTTGCTGATCATTCAAATGTAAATGACACAAACGAAATGATTTCCTCTCGCCGCTTGTTACGGGAGGAAAATTCCACTGGTAAAGTGCGTATCGCAATTGTAAGGTTCATACATTAATGGCGGGGGCATTTTGCCAAATTCGGTTAAGGTGGCATTCAGTTTGTTTGTATTTGTTACAAACTCTTCCAAAGCGTTCTCAATTTGATGATCAAATGTTTATTGAAATGGAGTGTTTGTTTATAATCGAAGACCGCAAATAAACATCTTTGATTTTATCTGTTTGGTTCACATTAAAGCTTCCGGGCAAACCAAATGTTCCTAAGCAGAAGCCAAACATATTATTAGAGACGGTTGAAGACTGCTCTTAGACGTGATATATGAATATTAAAGTTAATTATTTGATGCATTTAATTATTAATGAGTTTTATTTACTTTTTCTATACTCGAAATGAATGAATACAACAAATGATTCAACA
This sequence comes from Drosophila ogumai, assembly GCA_018904815.1. Taxonomy (NCBI): domain Eukaryota; kingdom Metazoa; phylum Arthropoda; class Insecta; order Diptera; family Drosophilidae; genus Drosophila; species Drosophila ogumai. The sequence continues at coordinate 23,713 of JAEIIJ010003969.1, forward strand.
AAAAAAACCTACTTGAAAGCAAAAACAAAATCTATTTAGCAATCGCATTGAACACTAATTGCAGCATTTCAAATTCTAATGGAATCAATGAAATAAAGCCTAAACTATACTGCTTTGTGGTTTTATATAAAATAAGAGATATATTAATTATATATTTAATAATTTTAAACATTTAGGTGAAAACTTATTGATATGTTAAGACTGTATCAATATTCCTCGCGAATAGATATTTTAACTGTGCCAAACATGTTTTATTAACTTTATTTTAGTAGTTTTAAAGAAATATTACAAAAAATTTAAAAAAAATTAGAGAAATAAGTTAGAAAAAATGTTTAATTTTTCTATTGATAAAATCTCTTTTCTGGCATTAAAAGCTATATTCATAGATATAACAAACTTAAAAATTTTTGTTTATATGATATTAATCGAGATATCGTTGAAGCTGTATCATGTCGATATACAACCCCAACTTAGACCCTCTCGTAGGCCCTGAAACGCACTGTACAAACCTATTGTGAGATAAGGAACAAGTATATCTACGTGATACGTAATATGCACTTGATCTTAACTGGATGTTATGTAAATAGCTGGCGACTGCAGTTCTACTCGTAGCTTGGTTCGTAAATCAAAAAGACCGGACCGTAGCTGTCACATAAATAAGACTTGTGGAAAAATTTGCGGGCTCAATTGGAAGATTGCGGGACAGCACAGCGAAATAAATTGTTGCTTAATTCTGGAGCACATATACCAACTGAGGGAGAGGACCCCACTTCTGGCCTGTATCTATCTCTCAATGGAAAATCTCTCTGGAAAATGTGTACTAATACTCACTATTCGGGACTGTAGCAGCCAGTGGTAGTGGCAGGCATCACCAGATCCAGGGATATGTCATTCATGATGGTACACTCGTAGCTGGGCTGGAACTTCTCCTGCTCCGATTGCGGACGCTTCTGGATCTTCTCCCGATCCTGCTTGTGCTTGCGATCAGCGCCCTTTAGCTTAAAAACCTGTAAAAAATATATATAATATTTAATTACAAGCAAATTTAAAGGAAATAAGATAGTAACATGGTTATAATATCATAAAGGTTATAGTATTGGTCCTTTTCTTTCTTGTTAAGAATTTATTAAGAATTTTCTATATAATTTAAAACACTTTACATGTCTTGACAAAGTACTATTTTTGAGGTTTAAGTTAATATCAAAGTCTCAATGTAAAGTGGAGGGGCAAACCCAATATTATCTAATTTAAAAATACGCAAAATTTCCTTCAAATTATCAACAATTTATTAGGCCATTTAAATATTTTCTTCAGCTTCTTAAAACACATCCCACTACACAGCAAAAAGTTCAAACTAGAAATTGGCATTTACTTGGTACATTTGTAAGTCAAGGCTAGCTTTTAGTCATAAAAATGTGGGTAGACTATATATAATTTAATATATATAATTATAATTATAATTAATATATAATTATAATTTAATGAGGGTGGTTTTCTACAACAATACTAAGGTAAATGAACCATGTACCGATAATAAATATAATTCTCTTACTTAGAATATATATAAACAAGCAAAAATATGCATTCAAATAGAATGTGAAGGAATTATGCTATTCATATTAATATTTCAAATTACGAGTCTTTAAGAAGTCTCCCCACAATACATCCCCCGCTTACTCACCTTGATCTGGCATGCAGCGGCATGGACCGCCTGCTTGGCTTGCCCACCGGCATTGGGCGAACGTTCCGGTGATGCTGGAGCTGTGGAGACACTGGTTGTACCGTTGGTGCTGTTACCACTGGCGCTGTTGTTGCTGATGCTGCCAGCAGATCCTAGGCCGGAACCGGCAGCAGAGCCGCCGGTATTGGTGCTGTTTGTGTTTTCTATATAGGTTTCAATCTGCAGTCGGAAGGGCACGCCCTTCTCGCCGCCGTGCTTCTTTGGGGTAAATTCGGTTGAAATGCAGTTGACCTTGATGTAGACGCCGACCTCCTTCAGCGGATCCCAGAAGATCTCGACGGTGTTCAGCGAGTTGGAGCTGAGCGGCTGGGACACGTGGCACAGGCCGTACGATAGCGGTACATCCACCTCAATGATGCGTTCGCCTGGGCGGGATTGCTGCCATTGCTGCATCTGTTCGCGCTCCATGAACTGGAGGCGACGCTCATGGAAGCAGATCTTGATCACGCTCTGCAAAGGAGAGAAGAAGCCAGAGGGAGGGATGAGGATGAGGCTATGACTTCACTCGGAAAGTTTTCGCACACGCAGATTTCACATGCACACACAGGCCATTGCCTAGTAGTCAGTGGCATCTCTCAAGTCGAGCGGTTTAATTGGGGCTTATTAAAATCAATTGAGCCCCAGATACAGATACCACAGCTACAGAGATACAGATACACACACAGTTGGTCAAGAGGCAAGTCGCTCACTCGACAGTCGAATAATTCACCGCCATCACATGACTCTGCGACTCAATTGGAGGCCGTGGACATGGGCAGAGACTTTGGACTTGGGAACTCGGGACTCGAGACTCACCTTCAATATCTTATCCCGGTAGAGGGACAGGTCGCCGATCTTCTTCAGCTTGATTTCGTAGCTCTGGCCCTGGTTGAGATACGTCAAAGTCTCCTCGTTGTTTTTGGTGGCAATCGAAGTAGCCGCAGCCAAGATGTACTGAAATCTGGAAGGGCAAAAAGTATAATCACTATAAAAAACCCAGACTTTCTTTGGTGCTTACTTATGATCCTCGGAGTGGGTAGCTCCATTGGCCGAAACAAGCTCAATCTTGGCCGGATCCAAAACGCTGAGCTGCTGCTGCTGGGGTTGGACCTTGGCGCCCCTTTCGTTCACATCGTACTCACTGCTGGGAGAGCCCTGTGGTGAACCACAGCCACAGATAAGACCCGAGTTCACATCGTGCTTGCCATTGCCGTTGGCTGAACCAGAGCCAGGGGTTGAGTCCTGGCCAGGATTAGCCTGCTGCGGAGAGTTCTGCGACTCATCCAGCTTGGCAATGGCCACCGAAGGAGAACCAGCGGCATTGTCCAACGATATCTTGGGACTGGGCTTGATCTGATCCGTCTGCGGCTCCTGCTTCAGGGTGGTCAGTGTGGGCGAGAAAGACAGGAAGTTCTCACTACGAGAGGGATAAGAAGGATAAGTGATGTGTAAATTAGCTCAAATTCAATTAAGGGGCTTTCGGCGGCATTGCTTACTTGTTCAAGTACGAGTTACTGTTGAACTCGGCATTCAGATCGAAGCCAATATCATCGCTCCAGCTGCTGCGACCTGCGAAAAGCAAAGAATATAAAATAAAAGCTATATATTTCAATCCATATCTGGCACGTTTGTCATTTCTTTTAAATGTTTTGTCGAAGTGTTATCATCAAGTGACGACTACGCTCTCTCAAGAGCCATGGACGACCTCAAACTGTTTTGACGTCAAACTTGTGGGTCTTGGCCAAAAGAAGAATTTATAGCATGCGACATTTTGTAAGGCCAATTTATAATTAATTGTTAAACACGTACCTATACTTTTGTATTTAGTTTATGGGTTTACCTATTACCTATTCATAGAAGAAAGTCTTTTATAAATATAACAATGCACTTTTATGAATTTTAATTGTTGCAACAAATAAAAGAGTATTTCTTGGTACTCTATATTATAACCTTAATTTAAAGAGTATTTCTGTTTCTTCATTTGATTAATATAGTCTCTTATAGCATCGGATTCTCTTTAAAAAATCAACAGAAATTTGGATTAAAAGGCAGCAAAAATGGTTTCATGCCTCTCTCTAGATATGAATGATACCCCAAAAAGTAAACCTAAAATAGTCACGCCATTACTTTCAATTGTTTTTCCAAAATGCCTCCAAAAAAGTCATACGTTAACTAATAAAAAAAACTGTTTGTGATGCTTGGTTAATTGATTTAATCTGTCTACAGATATCTCTAGATCTATATGTGTGTGTGTGGCTTCCAGTGGACAATACATATCTCGATCACAATTGATTCAGAGTTATCCACAATCGAATGACGCACATCGTGTTTGTACATTCGCGATAGTGTCACAGCTAATTGTTTGATTAAAAGTATCTGTAAATGTGGACAGGGGGCGCCCATTTAATAGAATTTTAGAATAGATGATATCTCCCCAAATGACAGGGGAAATGACTTCAACATCATCTTATTGCCTTCGATTATATAAAATAAATGTGGGAAAAAGCCGGGACAAAGGCAAGGCTGGTCGTTTGTTTGGATGATCTAAGAATCTCGATGGAAAAAGTACACCTAATAGCGGATTGTTGTATGCCAAAAACGCGGGCCATTCAGTCTTATCTACGGCAAGGCCCGGCTGGCCAACGAAGATAAGCCATCAGCGAGAGGGGCTGGCTGGCTGGCTGTGCTCTAGATTGGAGTCGAAATTATATGGCCAGGTCCCGGGCACAAGCACAAGTCTGTCACTGTTTGTTCCAAAGTATATCAGTGTGCCAGTAGCAGTGTCATGCCGCGGTCACTCGTTTCGGGGTAATTAGTTCGGGGGCCCTGCGTGATTTGAGTTGGTAGTAGAGCTACAATCTCGAGGACAGATCAAAGGGTTTTCGGTTAGGGGCTTGTTCGCTCTCATTGGCCATAGGAAAAGTACCGAGAAAAGATTAATTCCCAGCTTTGTTAGCCAGTCGAGGCATTCTATTATTAAAGCTCTATTGATTAACACGAACAAAGGTGTTAAGTTGATTACTGTTTTATGCCAAGCTTTAACCATCGCCAGGCTGTTAATTTCATTAAGACATCCAAACTCCAAAGTTAAGAGACATCGTTCGGACGGTCTTTGGATGTTAATCAGTTTACGAAACTATTTAAGGACCAAATGTCTTTCATAGTGCAACTCCACCTGCGCCAAACCCTACATATTTCAAACATCTCAAAGTCGTCGTTCCCTTTGTAAGGTTTTTGGCCTTTAATTGCCATCTCACGCATATTTATGTCGTATAACTTCATGTCTGATAGATACTGACTAATTAGCGATCATATCCCCGTGTTTATATGCCACTTAGCACCCGCGAGGGCAGCACAGGCAGAAAGACTCACGTTTGTCTTACGAACGAGCGAATTAGTCGTTAGATCGGGTACATCTGTCTAGGCACACCAATCTACATGCAAGTGTGTATATCCATATCCATATAGCCCATGCCCAAGCTGCCGCAGTGTACAATCAAAGAGGCGCAACTCGGAAACGGGTTTCTCAATTACGACGGCTTCTAATTTAGCCAACAAACGTGGAGGCACCAGGAACGGGAACGGGTTTCTGACTCGCTCACTCGGCCTCCTCCGGTGTCATCCCAGGAAGAAGTCCCAAGTCCAATCGCAATTTCTTTCATTCTTTTTAGCCGCTTTCATTGATTTTGGGTCAACACAACACACATTTTATGCAAATCAGCAATTAACAAAACAGCTATTATCATAAACGCACTTTTGTAGCCATCTTTTTGGGTTTAATTCAATCTTTTATAGCCTTTTAATGAATAGCTTTTAATATTCAAACTTGTTAGCTGGAAAGTGTGACAATTTTAGACTTTTTATTAATTTTTTAATATAACTAATTGATGGGCTAATCATTAAAGCATTTGCTAACCTGCTTTTATTTTAGAACAAGCTTCTGGGTTTTTATTAAAAGTCTAAGAATGAAAATCGAAACCTGTAAAACTAAAGCCCAAGATTAGAGGCTGCTTTTGAGTACTAGATCATGAGATACGTTGTTACTTTCTTTCAAGATACTTTCAACATTTGATATTCCACTTACGTTGACAGACAGTCTGTGCCATATTATCAAAGGAATCTAAATTAAAATCTTGATCCTTACCCGAGTTCTTCTCGCGCTTGTGTTTATCCTTCTCCTGATGGGCCACTTTGGTGGGCAGCTCGCCGCTCTGCGATGCTGTTGGTGAATTCTCACTTTGGCCAATGTCCAGGGAATCCCAATCCATTCGTCTTTTGCGTGAGCCGCTGTTTAGGTAAATGGTTTGCACGTCGATGATCTGCGGTCCCGGCGAATCCTTCGATTGGGCGTCTACGACAATGGTGATTTGTTCGATTAAAGAGCTGGTCTCTTCAATGATGACAATATTGTTGTTGGTTGATGTGGGAAGGTTGGTGATTGAGATGAGGTGAGCTGAGCTGAGCTGATGATTGAACTGATTGGCGCTGCCTTACCTGTCCACGATTCCTCAGAGTTTGGCGGCGAGTCAACAAAGTTGATCACTTGCTCATAATCCGACCCAATATGCTGATGGTGGTAGCCGCTGATGAAGTGGCGGTTCTGGATCTGGAAAACCGAAACCGAACGGAGAGGCTTTTAGTTCGAAAACTGAATTTCGACGGCGTAATCAATTCTGGAACCGAATCAAAAGTACCAACAAAGCGTGTCTAGCCGCCAACGAGGCTATGCCCTCTCACCATTATCTCTACAGTCCAGCTGAAATACTATATGTGGGTCCGAACCTTGCTGATAAGGTCGCCCACAATCTCGGCTTTGCTCTCCCAATCCCTCGCTCTCTCCCGAAAAGAGAGTCTGTGAGAGTGGGGGAGAAACCACCCATCGATTCATTGCATTCTGTGATGTTTATTTGCCGATGAGGACTCTGACTTGGCTTGGTTCCATTAGCACAGAGAGATAAGTTCGAACACGCTCGATGTGTGTAAACAAATGGAAAAAGAAACGGCTTGGAGAGCTGGGCAAAGAAGACCCAGAACAACATGCGGCTATATTTATGGGACATTCCAAAAATAAAGAAGGTAAACAAAAGTATCTAGTCTTGGATACCCCCAGGATTGGGGGATGAGTGCGAGTGAGTGACTCGGCACTGGTGACGTAACATTCGCTTGCAACTATTTATTAAGCGCTGTTCTGTTGTTTTTCCTCTATCTGTCCACCACAACTTTGTTATATGATACACCCCGCGCTGTATAGTATAATTAGCAATTGAACTATATATTTATATTTGCCTCAAGGCAAACAGAATTAGCTGGGGAGCCGCAAGAGCAGGGGATCTTGAAAAGTTTTCTTGACTCACTCACTACTAACTAGGAGATTTCTTGATGGCGGGCATTCCATTAAAAATCAATCTACAACCGATGGATTAAAAAACAGTTGTGTAAATATGTCGTTACTATAATTAGTCCGATTTTTTACAGAGTTACTAATCGGTGGAAACTCGGGAAGAGTATGGTAGACCAGGTGCCAAATATCACAGTAATTCATGAAACCCCTTTATATAATTTATAGAATTTAATTTAAATTACCCCTTTTTGTTAACTGTTTAACAAACAAATTTCGACCCCTTTCATATATTTCTCTCAATGTATTCTATCGCATCTCAAGCCCTGTGAACCCTCTGTCGTTGGTGACCTTTGAACTCACCTGGTTTAGATTTTCACCTACACTGTTATTAGTGTTGGTGTTGGAGTTATGATTCTGATTGTTGCTGATATTATTATTATTGTTGTTGTTGTTCTGATATTGATTGCGATTTAAATTGTTGTTGAATTCCATTTGGTCGAATTCGTTGAAAATGTTCAAATCGAACTTTGTTGAAATGTTGCGTGATTGTTGATGTTGTAGAATTTGTTCCGCTTGTTGTTGGTGTTGATTTTGTTGTTGATTTTGTTGACTGTGATGTTGGGGGTGGTGGCTCAAATGTTGTGGTATTTGTTGTTGTTGATGATGAGAATATTGTGGATCAAATATGCTTTGTAAATCCAACAGACCGGAGTTTTGCGATAGAAACGAAAGCGCCATTCGGTACGTGAATTAAAGGCGTTGTAATCGCGTTCTTTTTCCTTATTCCTTGTTATTTTTAGAGTATTGAATCTTTTGTCGTTTACCAACCGATATATATTTGGGCGACCACAGTTTGTACCGTTCCGACCGGACTTTCGCCAGCAGCAATTTTGCTCAAGTTTTTTTGGTGCAACGCGAAATGCAACAAAGGTGATTGTGATTGATTGTAATAGTAATATTCGAAGTAGAAACAGTTATTGATCGACTCGGAGACTTAAATACGGCTTTTTGCTTAGGTTAACATTTTGGCTTGTTCAAAATGCTCATATGACACACTTTACTAATCGTTCGTCGCACAGCACTTCGATATACGAGGGCTAACAATATGCACTTGACGTTGAGTTCTACTAACAACCAAATAATATCTCTAGTTTATTCATATATTTAATATAGGTAAAACATGTATAACTTGCTTTTTGTAACTTTTCTCTAGCTTGGCTCACAATTGAGTGGAATTGGAATTGTTGCGTTGTGCGTAATGTGTTCTTGGGGCCTTCGGAGGGGGATCGGGGGCCGGGCGGGGCAAATTAAAACAATACGAAAAACGAATTGTATAGTTTCTTGATACCGGTGGTCTCGCGCTGACGGTGGCTTCGAAGTAGGGTATTTTCGATTTTTAACAGCATCTTGGTCCGGAGATACATATAGCTCGATTGCGACTGATATTCATTTGACATGCGCTGCAGTCGTATTTCAGATTTCTCCATTTATCGCTGAATTGACTCTACGTGGTGCAGTTCAAATGGGAGGTGGTATCGTACAGGTCTCACTGGCACGTGTAAGACTTGATGTCTATAGCAGCGGCGATCCCTCGACGCTCTAATTATTAGATCTGTTTGCTGGTTTTTGGACCACTGTCAGATGGCGGTGAACATTATACAGCAGTTGTTTACGCTTGAATCGAATATATAAGTATGTACATATGCTTCACTGATAACACAGGCTGCACTCCTTGTTGGCTGATATTATTTCTTTCGCTGTTGTAACGCTTGTGGCGCTTCTATTAATTCTTTTTACTTTCGAACAGTGTTTTTGAGTTCTTTTGGGGTGTTTTTTGTGTTGATTTAGTCACTGTCAGATAGGCGACATTCCAATTAACAAGTCACTTGTAGGGTTTCGCTGGGTCTCCCTTGCTTATATTTCGCTTCCGAAAATAGGATTTTCAACGTTATGCGTTATGTAACTTTCGTGTGGGCTTAATTTTTTTGGGACACTGTCAGAGGGCTGACATTATTTCGCAGTTGTACACTTCTGGAGACCGATGTTGATCACTGATAACTGATTATCTTTTCACGACTTGGTTGATTTTGGGGGGAACTTGGGAACGATTTGTTAGACACAACTATTCGGGGCGCTCGACGATTTAGCTCTGACTTGCACTGACTTTCCGACGTTACTGTGAAGTTGATATATTCGCTGATCGGATTTTTCGCTCTGCCCGGCGGCGAGTGTATGGGTGTTATCGCGGTTTTACGTTTTTGCGCTTTACGGCTGTGTGTATATTGGGGTGTTATATATCAGCGGCAGCGAGATGGATGCCAGTTTCTTGGATCGTCGTCGTCACTTTCATGGGGGGCCTAATTTCTGCGGCGGCCAAACGGGTTTTTTGGGGGCTAATTATTCACAAAAACGCTCGGATTTCATTAGCGAGAGAATAGGAGTTTTTGTTTGCTTCGACTCGACTTGCACACTGAATATTATCTTAAAACTTTTTTGTTGTATTCTGTTGTCTCGCGATAACGATAGCGATTACGATTCGGTTGGTGAAGTGGTGATAACTTTTTTTTGCTGCCAATTCAGTGGGTTATAAATAGTTAGGGCTTTTGGTTCTGCCTTTCGCGTATAGTTAGACTTTCGTGTATTATGTACGGCGGACTGCTCGCAGCGTGCTAGAGGAGCACTTTTAGTCCGACGAAGCCAGGCTTCGGAGAGCCCAAGGAGACGAGCATTTTGTGCGGCAGAACCTTGGTCGAGCGGCAGCCAACGCGGACACGAGGTTAAAATATCAATGAGTTGTGTGAATTTTCGCCGTTAGCGGGAAACTACGGGATACAGTTTCGGAATCAAACAAGCCCAATCAAGAGCCGACGGCGCTGGCTGCCACACAGACAGACACACGGAGAGATCGACCGAGTGCGACAATAACAACAAGCCACTTGCGATTACGGAGGCGGAACGGGAGCAACTACGCTCACAGATACACTTTCGGAATTAAGCCAGCCCGAAGATGCGATGCGAAGATGCTGCTGCTGCTGCTGCTGCCAGCGGAATTGATGCGGATGCTGCTGCGGCTGCTCTGCCGAAGCGGTGCTCTGCCGCCTGCTATCACTCTAATTGATTGTGGCAACAACAATGTGAACGCACACACTCGCCTAGGCTCTCAATTGAAAGGGCTTTGTGTTGTTGTTGCTGCTGCTGCTGCACTTGTTGCTTTGTTGCTTGCTGCCGACGTCGACGCTACGTTCCGTTACTCTCGGTCTCAGCCCAGCTGTTTTGCACGTTCTTTTTGTCTTTGTCAGCGCTTCGCGGCGAATGGCGAAGCCAGGCGAGGAGAAGAATGCGAGGAAGAAGACGAAGAAGTAGTGCAGATACAAAAACAAATTAATTAATTCGAGTTTGTGTGTAGAACTTTTCCTTGATTTGCGTTGATTGGGCGTGTTGCTTTTGTAGCTCCTGCAATTGAATTCAATTCTATGGTTGCTGCTCGCCTTTGTGTGTGTATCAGTTTTTGGACCGTTTTTCGCTGCGCGCGTCGATGACGTACTTAATTTTTTTGGCACCCACACGCACTCTCAAAGAAAATAAGATTTCGGCCAGCCAAAAAGAGTTTGGCGCTCGCTAATTAAGCTTTTCTGCTCGCGATAAACACAAAAAGCGTCAACGTGTTAATATTTTTGCTGTTGCTGCTGTTGCTGATGCTGTTGTTGTAACTGTAGTTGTTGCTGTAGGTTGCTCTTTGTTAAGATTAGTTTTCACTCCGCACATGTGCTTTAACGCCGATGGTTTCAAAAGTACTAGTAGTGATTTTTGGTGTCTCACGCTAATATTAATAATAAGTATACGGCTAGTAGCCACACTCTCTTTCGCTCTCCCATCTCTCCCCGTGCGCTCTTACTATCTCTTTTCCTCTCTGGCTCTCGCGGGCCCCAACGGCGCTCTTTGCTGCCCCACCAGTAGTGCAACTGTGTGCGTGCGTGTATGGAATGCAATAAAAACAAAGGCAAAAAGCAAAATAGCAATTTTGCTATGGCACGCACTTTCTGGGCGACCTTTGATAGCCCCATCTCGCCCCCACTCGAGTGAGGTCCATGGCAACCCACCTTTTTGGGGCCTGACTTGCACTTCTAAGCTATGGAAAAAAGCAACAAAGAATGCTATTTATCAACAAGAACAGCTGTTGTTCCGTTGCCTAAAGAGCAGACAGAAAGAAGAGAAGAGAGCTGCACCTGTTTATGTTGTGTGGGGGGAGATCTACATTGCCAGGGTGGACCTTATAACGGTAATACTTATTTCGGCTAATTGCCGTCCACCGATTTCCATTCATTTCAAAAAGCTTGCTTTGTGCTAATGGAGTCTTAATTGATAAAAGCCATGCGCGCAGTGCCGAAAATTTTGGAAATTGGCATTCGGGAATTGGCATTATTACTGCTATTCCCCTGTCGTGATGCTTCCTTTTACATTTCTTCAATTGATCGCAATATGGCGGCCGAATTAAATATTTCTCAATTGTTTTTAAATTGCCATCAATAACGATGTCCAAGTGAAATTAATTTATTTTGCACAATGAAAGTCAAAGACGCAATTTGCTGCAATGAATTTGCGGCGCATGGAAACGCTTCATCGCAATTTTGTTGCACGTTTTTATCAGATTTTTTTAGTTTTTTTTTACTCCAAGCAGACATACCCATCTGTCGCTTAGGACGCTTCAATTAGCGCCGTTAATTTGCAAAAATTAGCAGCATTTTGCTTAAAAATATATTTTATGGCCATTGATCAAAACCGCTGGCGGGCAATAAAAACAAAAGTTTAGAAAAAATGATAAGACGTAATTTGAGCTGAATGGAGGTTGGACATAAACTTAAATTAGCAAAGAAATTACGGTTATTAACAGGTTTACTAATTTGCAGTTCGAATTTTAAGTCGGGCGCCAAACGTACAGAAAATCTGGCAGCTCCGTGTCATTGCTTCGTTATAAGCCTTTTTTTAAGGGCTTTTCGCCGTTTACTTGCAGAAAATAACAGTGTCTCGCAAATCTTCGAAACCTACCGACCCATGTTGAGGGTTTTTAACTATAATTCTGGCTGAAAAGTCGGAAAAGGTATAGGAAACTGCGAATTTCCTACCAAAGTCTGGTAACGATAATGTTACGTTACGTTTTTCTATCGATTGAGGGTTACCAGATGTCAAAAACTCAAAAACAGTAATCGATTGCTCGATGAAAGATCCAAAGGGCCAAAGTTTGTTTATCATTCTTATTCGGCATTTTTAACAACAAAATGAGCTCCATCAAGGTAAATTAGCGAGCAAGAGGCATGCTCTCATGTTAAATTTTAGATCGAATTCGCAGTTCAGATGCGCAAAGACGACGAGGCGTACGCCAACGTCCTCCGAACGGCACTTGATGGAGTGGGCCAAGTGGAAATCGACACCAAGGAGGGCCGAGTGATTGTCCAGACCCAACGACCTTGGTCAGAGGTGCATGACAAGATAGAGGCTACCGGGCGCAAGGCGGTGCTATCGGGATTCGGTGGCCAGTCGGCCGTGGCTCTCATCAACACCACGGGCAGTGTGGTGGATCGAACGCCTGTCCAGGGCGTAGTGCGCTTCACAACAATTACGGCTCGGGAGCCTGGCGTGGTGGTAGATGGCGTGGTGGATGGCCTGACGCCCGGTCTGCACGGTTTCCACATTCACGAGAGCGGCGATGTTTCAGAAGGCTGCGCCTCTGTTGGCTCACACTACAATCCCCGACAGTCGCCGCACGGAAGTCAAACAGCAGAGGCCGCGGAACGACATGCCGGCGACCTGGGCAACATTCGGGCCGATGAGAGCGGCAGGGCCACATTCCGTTTCGTTGATCCCATCCTGGAGGTGTGGGACATCATTGGCAGGGCCATTGTTATAACAGCCAGTGCCGATGACCTGGGAAACGGTGGCAACCAGCAGAGTCTCATCGATGGCAACTCGGGAGACAGGTTCGTTGTATATCATTCGTTTTAAGAGCATATTTTCACGATTTAAATTGTTTCTCTGCAGGATTGCTTGCGGAATAATTGCCCGTTCGGCGGGCATACTGGAAAACTTCAAGCGAATTTGTGCCTGCGACGGCGTCACCCTGTGGGATGAGCGGAACAAGCCACTGGCTGGCGGGGATCGCTCCCAAAAGCTGTAATTTAGATTTGTCTTTCCGTTTATCTTGTTACTTTGTAAATAAATGTATTTCTTTTGTACAAAAAAAAAACATCGGGGGGATCCCTTTTGATTTCAAATGCTTTTAAAGTTTTATTTAAAATATTTCTTTGCCGTTTTTGTTTTGCTTTTCTTGTGGTTCTTAGTTAAAATTAATTTGCTTTTAAATTATTATTATCTGTTTTGTTTGCTCTGCCAATAACTACTGGATTCGACGAGTGTGTCGTATGGTGTTCTGTGTGTGTTATAGTTTTTGTGGGGGGGAAAGGGATGGTCGTTAAAACCGAAGAACATACAGACACACTTGTTCTTGTACTTGATAATAATAATTGTAATGATAATATTCGCAATGCCTAATGCATATTGACGTTAATAGATATATGTGTATATATTTGATTCTTCTGTTAACACTACATGACGCCTGCCCCAGCCAGATGAGAGCGTGGGGCATGGACGCCTTCTTTATTTGTTGTTTTGTTTTGTTTATGTAAATAAGTGGTAAAAAATATGTAAAGTGTATATATGCGTATGTCCTAATGCTTACTGCGTTTGCCAGACGACGTATTTACATATCTGTTGGCCTTTTGTACTCTACGTGCTTTCTTCGCCTCCTCCGGCTCCTCGAGAGCTGCCTCCGATCCAGGTGCCTCCGACGGAGCTGCCGTTGGCTTCATGGAGACGAGGCTTACTATCACGCCGCTGCGTTGATGGTTGCCATAGAAGAGCTTCGGCGAGTATCCTGCGGTGGCGGCGGCCTTTACAGCTCCTCCTCCTCCTCCATTTATTGAAGCCGTCGACTGCGGCTGGGACTGGACGGCCTCCACTTGCTTCGATGTGGACGCAATGGCATTGGACGACTGGGTCTCCGATGGAAGCTTGCGCTTCAGATTCTTGGCTGCTGTGCTCACGGCCAGCAGCTTGGCTGTGGTGGACTCGTCTGGGGAGGCGAACTCCTTCAGCTCGCCCACGCTCACGTCGCTCTCCTCGGCATCGCCGTCCTCATTGCTGATGATGATGTGCTCCGGGTCAACACCCTGGTTAACGAGCACTTGAAAATCCTCTGGCGGCACCACAGGCGTCACCTTCTGATTGCACGAACTGCACATGGCCGGAATGGCCGGACTCTTGGAGCGCCAAAACTGCAGCTCGGTTTTGCACTTGTTGAGCTCCTGCAAAAGTCCAAGTGAAAGGAAAATCAATGCCTGTTCTTGGATTAAATCCATCGAAATTTACATACCTGCAAGAGGGTGGAGAACTTGCGAGTTATCTCCTCGTTCTTCTTGTCATTCTCGTCCAAACGATTGGCATACTCCAGCGTCTGCTTCTGCTGCTCCGCCAGGAGATTCTGTTGCTCGGCCAGCTGCTTGCCCTGCTCAGCGGCCTTGCGCTTGCAGGTGCGCAGCTCGGTGCGCAGCACCGATAGCTGGTTATTGTAGATCTTCATGCCCTGCTTGATCTTGCGGATGCCCTTGCGGAGCACCATGTGGTTCTGAGGCGGCGAGTTGCTGGAACTGTCCTCGAGATCTGAACTGATGGCAAGCGTGGCTGTTGAATGGAAAGTACTGATTGATGAAACTGACTGTTACAGCCGGAATTTATGGACTTACGTCGCTTGGTGGTGGTGGGCAGCGTATAGAAGTCCTTGTTGAAGTAAGCCAGACCGGGAAGTGTCGGCTCGATGCGGTCCTTAAAGTACTCCATGGCCATGGTGGAGAGATCGAAGAGCTCATCGGTCACCCGATAAGGTCGCTGCAGCTGAGGCGTAAAATTTATATAGTTCAAAATTCCGTTTACCTCGTCCAATATCTGTGAAAATAATCCGTATTAGAATTTAAATACCAATCAGTTTAGAAGGTTGACTTACGGATCCTGGAAAGAAGCAGCAGTGGCCCCGCTCCATGTGCTTGCCCATGGACATCTGCAGCAGTGAAAGGCGCATGTAGCACGTCTCGATGATGTCGCACTGGCAGGCCAGCGGATGACTGCGTCGTGCCGACTCCCGGCGCGGCATGCTTGCCTTGATGGCCTGGAAGCGGCTGAACGTGGTATTAATCTGTCTGGAAAAGGCAGCGTTCAGCATGGCCATACAAATGTCGTTCATGCGGTGGCACACCTGCAAACAAGCGAAAAAATCATACAATATTCGAGTTTTAGTAAAATGCTGATATAATTTTGGGCCCGCATACATACAGCCTCCATCCATCCACGAGGCAGTGGTTCTGCCTGTTATTAAATTATATCAGATTACATTTGTCTCCGCTACCTACGACAAATAACCCCGCTGCATACATACACACACCAGTGGCTGGCCAGGGAGAAGGGAGAAGCATGGTGCAGGCAAAAATGCCATCAAGACCCAAAAACACAAAGACACGCCGAGGTGTAGACACCTTCAAGGTTTTGAACCAAAAATAGTTCCCTAAATATTACTGCTATGCATAATCATCATTCTTTATAATTAAATTAATTACATTTTTTAA
>JAEIIJ010003985.1:0-56525 GCA_018904815.1 Drosophila ogumai
AAATACAAATTTGCTGAGAAGGAAAAAAAGAAATGCAATTTAAGAAAACAAAAATAAGAAGAAAGAAAACTTAAATAAGAAAATTCTTTAACTAAAAGATACTGTACAGGAGTATTAAAGTTCACAATAATATGAAAACACATTCAGTTTTTTTACCCCCTCTATATCCCTTTTAATTATCTCTCTATTTTGTGTTTAAAAAAAAGAACGCAACTTTAAATTCTAAAGTGAATTCTTCTTTAATAATATTCCTCTCAGTGCTGTAAAACCCACCTATTTTGGGGGACTAAGCACACACGTGCTGCATGATCATGTGATTTATGGCTGCCCTCCCCAAAAACAGATGATTGCAACTAAGGATTGTCATAAAGATATGACGGAGAAGAAAGCTAACCTTTAGCCGCAGTCGGGGCTAATTTAAATGTTCAAGAAATGCGTTTTTACAGCTTGGTATCTTTACCTGAACTTATATATATAGTATATACAGATGTATGTATACTTAGCCCCCTTTTTTTTGGCATGCTTGGCTGGCCAACGAAACTGAAATATTTCGGTACTTTTGCTTTTCGACTTTAATTGAGTTGGCGGAGATTGTGTGGCCAAAATGAGAGGTTTCCACTGGCGGCCACGCACGCTGCGCGTCATCACTGTATGTTATGTATATGCGAGAGAGTTGGCATGTATCTGTTAATTAGGTTCTGCCCTCGGCGTGTAGTTCTATTTTATTTATAAGCTCATAATTATGTTCTGGCCACGGCTTGAATCTTGGACTATAAGAGGTCATTCAACCTTCGATCAATCATTGAGCTAAGTTGGCTCACTTCTTTTGTTTACAACCGCGTACGATATTCCCATCCATATTCCCAACTCTCCTTTCTACACATTCCTGTGCCCAGAGTTATATATCTTTTAATAGCCATTATGCGCATTACGCTTCTTGCGGCTAATTAACAGCGCACAAAAATGCGAAAGACTCCTCAATGCCTCTTTGTCCAATTTGCCTAGCTTAGAAATGCAAATAGCCAAAAAAAAGAGAAGCGAAAAAAATAAAGACGGACAAAGCGTGATGGACAGGAAGGGAAGTTCTTTGTTCGGACTTGGACTTGGATTCTGAATACGAATAAAGCACGGCGGCAGCATCTGCAAAATGTCTAATTAAATGTGCCGAATTTAATGATGATGGCCTCCTGGCTTAGACTCCGGCTCCGGCTCCGGCTCCGGCTCCGGCTCTGCAGTGCAACTTGGCTCTCAGATCGAGTTTCGGTCAAGGTGAAAGTTGCGCCACCTGCCACGAAGCCTGCCTTGACAGATTACCCCCAGCCTCTGCTCTTGGCTGGCCGCGAATTTTTCGTTATTTTTTTGACAAATTAATTGTGCGGCTAAGCGGCAATTAAGTTGCTCTGGTTATCGGCCCCAAAATATTATATATATCTTTGTAAATAAATACAAGATGTAACCAATTTGCATGCCACTCGAGTGGAAAGCCTGCCGTTGCTGCAGAAGTTGCAATGTCAATGCTTGAGTAAATTGACTTCAACTCAACTTCATTTCGGGACTTGGAAGCGGGCCGAGAGATGCCACCAAAAGTTTTCTGCTCCATTGAAGCATTCGATTGAGCGAAGTAGAAAGTTGCAGCGGCAGCCAAAGTTGCTGTTGCAGTTGCAGTTGCAGCGGCGATGATGGGGGGACACCAACTCATCTGCATTTGAATCGCATGGGGGACTGGGAGACTCTGGTCACCTAACAGTTAGAAGAGAACGGCAACGGGTTTGGCAGCTAGCCACACACACAAAAAAGGTGTCATAAGCGGCAGCTAATGGGGATGGATGGATGGATACCTCCAAGCCAACTTATAAGCCGGTAAGATGAGGTTCCACTAGTCTTAATCAATGACACAGCTAGGAGTTCCCCTTTTCGTCTAAGCCTCTGGCTCTCTGCCTTGCAGAGTAAGTTTTAGAACCGGTTAACTGCTTTCTGATGACACTTACAGTTATAGCCAAATAAAAGCCAGCGAGAATACGTTGGCGTCTGTGACTTATGTAAAAGTTTTGGGAGGAATTCCAAGGGAAGAACTGGAGAAAACAGTTTAATAAGAAGAGAATTTAATACAAAAAACTTAAGAAAATATAAAATAACATGTACAACTATATAATAATAAGAAAATAGATTTTCCTACAATTTGTTGGTTTTCATTTCAGAATAAGGGTAAAGCTAATTTCAAGAAAATATAATCAAATATCACATTTAACCAACAGTTCGCTAAACCCTACCTTTTCCCTTAATGTTTACCCTAAATTTATGCAAAAGATGAAGCCAAAAAACTCACTGGTATTCAAAGAAATGCCAAAATGCCTTTTAAGAAAAAGTTCATCAATAAAGAAGTCGAGAAACAGACTTTATTATTATTGAATTGCTTAAATTCGTTGATGACTTGCCATTATTCTCCGGGGTTCATTTGGGTTCAGAAGTTCATAACAAACCGAGCAAAATTTCATTATTACATTTCTTCTCTTTGCTTTTCGTTTTTTATTTTATTTTATTTTGTATTTGCCAGTCTCTTTCCGGTTCAGTTTCAATCTTATCTAGTCGTAACTGCAACAGTTGACCTTTAATGGCATCTGCGCCACCATCTCCCCGCTGGCCATTACCAGCCAGAGCTGCGAACGAGGCGTTAACCTGGCGTGGGCTCGAAGCCGGAGAGAGAGCCAGAGCCAGAGCCATCTCCGCCGTCATCTCCATCTCCATCAGCGTCATCATCTCCGGAGATGTCGCCGCTGGTTGCCGCCCGCCTGTCCCCAACGATGAATGACAATTTGCAAATGGCTCTGGGTGCATAATTTATGCAGATGCAACTGCAACTGCGGCAAAACAGCAACTGGAGCTGCTTTTAACGCGTTGAACTTGTTATGAAGGCAGTGGAAAAGAGGGGAGATTCCACAGGGGGACCCGGGTCTGCTTCGCCCATGCATATTCAAACGCCATAATCCCAACGGTATTTTAATGCTAAATGCTTAGTCACTTCATGCTGCAGAGCTGGGAGCTTGGCTAGAAAAACCCGTTTTTCCAGTAATGACCTTCGGTGTTGTTTTATTATCACTCCCGCTTCCGCTCCAGCTCCCAGCTCCCAGCTGCTCCTCCTCATCCCGCTCTTGGCCAGTCTCTGAAATTCCGCTGAAAGACCAGGTTAACGCAGTTGTGTTTGCTTCAATTACCATTTTCGGGCTAACTCACAAGTCCAACGCAAGTGCGGTCTTGCCAATTTCAATTTAATTAGCCAGCAGCAGGCAGCAGCAGAATTTCTCTCACTAAATCCATTAAGAATATATACAAACAATAAAGCTTGGTAGTGAATGTATATGAATTCGGTGCAGATTGACAGCTGAACTGCGGCTGCTGCTCGGGGCACTGCTGAGAAGTTAATTAAAAGCCACTTTCGAATCTGAATCGATAAGCCACATTATAATGCTGCATGCAATTTGCATTCAATGGCTATAAGCAGAAACAACAAGTGCTCCCAGGGGTGCGGTTAAGATTGGCTTTATGTTGGCAGTCTACAGTGGGCGACAAAGGGCTGAGAAATCCACAGAAAAATCAATAGATATTGCAAGCATTTATAAACGAAGTGTGGATGCTTTTATTAAGAAATATTAAACATATAAAACATTAATAAATATTTTTTGTAAATTTACTTACCTTTATTTTGCTGTAAGAATCTTAGAGTATTGAAAATAGACAAGCATTTGTAGCTATATAATTCCCAAAAGGGTCTAACAGTTAGGACATTGTTATTAATTTTCTATAAATAAACATTCCTTTCCCTCACACCCACAAATAATTTATTAAAAGTTCTCATAAAAAATCGTAATCATTCTTTAAAATCTTAATTAAAATAAAATAATATACAATTAACCACAGCTGTAATAAATATTCCAACTAATCTCCTGTCCGTGCTTTGTTCATTAATTTTCCTTTAAGCCCCGCGCCTCTCTGATCCCATTTAATTGCTCTTTTTACTCGCTAAATATGCTAATAAATATTAACCCCGCCATATTCAAGTCTGATCAGTCTCAGGGGCGACCTTGCAGCGGTCACTTTTTATCACTTGGTGCTAATTGACAATAGAATTCAGTCTGCTGGTAACCCAAGAAAAGAACGGACAAGTGCGCCGTAAAAGCCAGCCAAGTTGGCCAGGTTAACCTTGATGGAGCAGCGCAACTCTCCTTTATCGCTTAAGTCGCCGCCTTCGCCTCCCGCTCGAGTGCATTTAAAACCGGCTGCAACTTGTTCTGGCCAAGTCAAGACAAGCCAAGCCAAGCCAAACCCGGCCAAGACAAGAGAATGACAATAAATATTTTGTAGCTTATGCAGAGCTCGATTACAGCCAGTCGCGACTTTGCCGGGCGTTTAAATGCCTCGAAATGCCAACCGTTTTCCTAGCCACGTAAAGGGGGCGGTGTTGTTGGCCGGCCAACTGCAGCTCATAAAATACGAGCTTTCGACGTGCATTGAATTCGGGTCATTGGTTGGCCAAAAACTGCTGGCCGTGGAGGTGGAAGAGGGAGTTAAGGTGGCGCCGTTTTGTAATTCGATTTTGAGTTACGCGAAGCGAAATTGGCTAATTTTGCATGCGCGCCCACAGGCCATTGAACTGCAGTCCAGCGGTTACATTTTTATGTTATTTTCCCGACAATTGCTTAACATTTGGACGGGTAAGGGGTTGCATAAATCAGATTTGTAAAATAATAAATTACAATTTTATTAATTTAAAAAGAATGCTAAATTATTGAAGATCGATGACAGAAAGGGCATAGATATAGGAGGAGCAAGAAGCTACTTGAGTTTTATTATATTTTACTTTCTTTAGAAACATTTAAACCTCAGTAGGCTTTAATAATATAAACCTAAATAGTCTTTGCAAAGCCTTGAATACTAACTAAAACCTCTCATTTACCTTGCAGATTGTACAAATCCAAATTAGAAGCTGAGGAAAACCACACGAAGGAGTCAAAGTTCAAGCAGGTAAGCGGGGAAATTCACACAGAGTGCAGAAATGCGTAACGCAAAATGTAACTTGGTAAGCTCGTTGGTATTTTCCATAATTTACACTTTCGTTGTGGGGCCAATTGGCATGCCAATTGGAGGAGGAGTTGCAGGCTCCCAGGCTGCATAAAACACTGGTAATTCGAGGCGGCTAACAAGGTGTTGTCAGGTGTGTTGGGTGGGGGTGGAGGGACCAGGAAATGGCATGCAGAAGATTGCCAATGCAACTGGCAACCTGTCGAACAATGGCTTTGGCAAGCTGGCGTAAACGCCAGCCAAAGTGTTGCTGCCACTGTTGGCCTTTAATTATCGACTTTAATTGGCAGAAGCCATGTGTGTGTATGTTAAGTGACGCAGAAATTATGCGAATGCCAAATGCCAACGAACTTGGCTTCAGAAAATCGCTTTCGCTGCGAAAATCGGATTGTTTTGGGCCAGAAACTTAAAGCTTGAGAAACTTTCCATTGTGCTAGAAGGCTAGGTTTCACGTCTCCTCCACTATATATATCCTATATACATTTAATGCAAAGATAAATCTAATTTCATACCAAATTTATTGTACAACTCGACCATAAAAGCGGTAGAAGCGGCAGAGATGCCAATCCATTGTTGATGATGAAGACAGAAGCAGCCGCTGTCCGCGGTCACAACTGAACAGATTTTCAGATTTACTTTTCCAAAACAAAAAAACCAAATATTGTACATAAAATGAGAAGAAAACGAAACTGAGGAAGACGCAGAAGAAATGGCAGCTGCCGGGCTGCATTCGACAGCGTTTAGTCTCAGAGATTTGCTTTCGACTGATGGCGAACAATAAAACTTTCCATTTCTAACAAAATTACACTCGAGACGAGACGACTCGACGACGACGACTCGGCGAAGACAAAGCCAGACAAATTTATCCAGTTATCTGATGTTGCCGTACTCATCTCCTCGTCACTCCACTTACCTTAGCCGGCTGCCCCGCCGATTCCCATCTGACGGGGGAATTTGTTTTCAGGAATTTGGTGTATTTTTTGCGACGCAACGACGACTCCCACTCGGGGAACTGGCATGGAAATCTCAGCAGCGGCAGCAGCAGCAGCAGCAACATGCTCGTAAATGTTGCATGTCATGTGGCACAATTCCGATTCCAGTCGCCGTCCATTCCATTCCCCCAGGTGACATGTTGCACACGTGTGTGGCAGCCAACACCACACACCACATTATGTGCTATCTGATGTCCGATGTACCGCCGCTGCCCCGCTGTTTTGTGGCACCGTTTATGTGGCGGAACTGTTTATTAATTAACGAGCGCATTTTGGCCTTATTCTGTCGGCATTTCTGGCCTTCCATTAGGTGCTAAACTGTGTTGGCCCAGCTAATGTTAATTGGGCTAAATGAGCCGCTGGCATGCAACGTTCTCAATCAGCTGCAGCATATATAGTATTTTCGCCCATAACTCCAGGTGATGAAAGGTAATGGTTTTGAAAATGGTGCATAATTTATTGCACATACCAAAACTAAAGCCGAACACAATGCTTTTAAAGTTTTTATATAAATGTATCAGCAGGCTTTAATAGGGAAAGCATTAGGTAATCCCACAACACGAGGAGATAAAAGGTAATGATTTGGAAAGTGTTTATAAGGAATTTGCATAAACAATTCGCCAAGAGAAGCTATTAATTTAATACTATTAAATGCTGTGTACAAGCATATAAATTATAAAGAAAAAAAGTTAAGAATGTTTGCCATTAGGTAATCCTATCAATAATTAAATCTTATTGGTGATTATTTTGAAATTAATCCGCTTAAGTAAAGTACCAAAAAGGCAAAGCAAATAATTAAAAATATATCAATTGAAGAGCTTTGCTGCTTTTGGAGAATAAATAAATTATTACTTAATGAATATATTTTAACATTAACATTGGATTAAATGTATTTTCCCCTATGCAATCATTTAGTCGCTTAAAATAAATAGATTTATTATGCATTAAATTTACTGTGTATTAAAGGCTTATTTGTAAGCCAGAAAACCAAATTAAAATGTCATGAAAAAAATATTCATCGATTTTATGACAGTAATCCTTTTACCAGTTCTGAGAATTCCTAGAAAGTAGAAATGGAAAATAATAATTTTAATGATAAATAAAATATACAAATTAATTCTTAAATTAATATTATATACATAAAAAAAAAACTATTACATTAAAAACAAGTACAAAAGCTAAGAAAAATTGGCTTATGTAATAAATTATATAACAAAGTCCCTTAAAAAATAACAGTTTATAAATAAACCTATTAACCTTTCCTGGATTCGTTACAACACTTTTCTTCCAGTGTAGCTAAGACCGCTTCTGTCTAATGGCTGTTGCCTGTCAAAATGATAATGGGTTTTTTGGTAAAGCTGCCACTGGATGGAGCGCCCCGATAAGTTCCCCAACTAGCCCCAGACTCCGCTCGAACGGTTCAATTGAAACTGTCAATTGCAGTTGGCCAGGCACACTCACTCTCCCCGCCTTACCAATTTTGGTGTAGGCGAAACAGTGAAAGTTGTGGCCATGATCGGGGGACATGGTGAGGCGTTGCTGGGGTAATTAATGCCAATTAAATGTCAAACAACAGAAGCAAATAATATTGTGCTGGGGCGTGTCCCTACTGCAAATTCAATTCAATGTTGCTGACCAAACTTTCGATTAATTAAGCCAGGTTCAAAGCCCAACCAGCCCAACCAGCCGGTTCAATTGATTTCATTTCCCAAGAGCCAAGAGTCCGCTGCACTTTCTACGGCCAACAAACAAAAGAAGGAAAACCACTACCATCTCTAGACATTGGTACATAAAAAAGGGTTATTTATGATTATTTAATGCAACTTGGCTGATGCTGCAGGTTCAATGCCCAAAGACAAAACGCGGCGAACGCGAATGCGAATGCAAATTGATTCGTGCAGTTGAGCCCGCCAACCTTTCCTGCTAACTTGGCTAATTGCTTGTCGCTGTCAACATGTTGCTGCTGCTGCTCTCTTTTGTTGGCTCTTCCATTGAACTTTGAACTTGGCCAGGAGGCCCTGCAGTGGTTTACTGACTTTCTTTTGTTGCTCATCGCGCCAGCTGACAACACTAGCATCGTGCAACGTGCAACTGGCAACTGGAAACGTCTAAAACCTAACGGCAGCCACAAGAGCAATTGCGGCAGCTGCCACTCCATTCAGCATGTGAGTGTGTTTGCCCCCCCTGTCTTTTGTCTCTGCCCAGACATTGTTTGGCCTTGCAACAGTGCGTATACGTAATATGTGCAGGCCATTGTTTCACCAAACGTTGCAAGCAATTTGTGCTTAATAACCAGTGGATGCCATCACACTGCCAACAAGAAGTATTCCAACGGCATTTCAAGAGATCAATTCAAAGAGTATTGAGTGGTAGAACGTCATCAAGAATACCTCATACTTTGAGCTTACTCTATAGAAATATATATAACCTGTTGTGGCTTTGTGTGAGCTTTACTTGTTTTCGGCAGTATTTGGCTTTTCCAAATAACCAAATTCAATACAGATGTTGACCTTTGGCATACAATTACAGCGGCAAACCCTTCACCCCCCTCGTTCTCTACTTAGACAATTGCCAGACTTCGACAAGCCGTGTTTGCTGCCTCACCTCACTTGTTCTCTGACTCAGGCTCGGCTGGCGAATGCTTTGCATTTTGTATTTGCTATTTCATATTCTAATTGTGCAATAAAAGTCAAGCACAAGCAGGCATTCATAATTCACCAATGGGACGTAGGAGACCGCGACCGGAATGAGTTGGCCCGAAACCCATTTCGGGGCAAACAGGTGGTGGTGGTTGCTGGAGGCACAAAAGAGGCAGCAATTGTTCTGCCTTTTGGGCGTTTATTGGTCTGGTCAAGATCTCATTGCCAGATCCGCAGGCGAAGCCCCAAAAAAGCAGCTACAGCAGCAGCAGCAGCTGTGTGTGGAAACCGCATTTAAACAAAAAGTGTGTCCCTGCCGCATGAGTCATGGCAGTTGCCACAGCTACAGCATTGCTAGCTGTCTTGTTGCAGCTTGCAACTCCTGACAGGCAACAAATTGGCCAGCAAATTGGGGGAATTGTGGCCTGACCTGAAACCAAAAACTATCCCACGCAACAGGTTTTTCGCCTCGTTTTATCGCATGTGTCCCCAAATGGAAAAGTTCTTGTCCACCACGACCACTCGGCGTCATTAACTAACTCTGGACCCCAAAAATCGTAAAATATTTTAATGGCAAGTTATTAAAAATTAAGCAACGGCGGGAGGAGAACAGGGGGTAAAAAAGTTACGATCTCCAGCTGTTGTTCCGGGGAAACGGAGGAATGAAATCCAGTACGACACATTTCGAGAGGCGAGGTACTGAGTACTTTTTTTTTGTAATTAAGCAAGCTGTTGCGGCAACACATGTGCGTGCTGGCAAAAAAATAAATAAAAAATAAAAAAGGAGCAAGAAAAGAACAAGCAACAGGCTGCGGCATTAACTTGGTCCCCTGGCAACAGTTGCATCAATGGGATGCGTTTCATTTATTAATTTGCACTCTCTTGTTGCTGGCTTGCCGGTTTCTTTTCTGCAATTTCCGTTGGAGGAGTGGAGAGGGAGGTGCCTTCTCCTCAGCTTCCTTCTCAGCGCCGCCTTGGTCTCCGTGGTCTTTGTCTGCGTCACGCAACAGCAAATGAAAACGAAGACGACATGGGAAACTAACCTTGAAATACATGTTTCTTTTAGCCAGGCCCCCATGCCTCCTCCGAACTTTATGCCTTATTTATATTCTGCAATACAGAAATACACTTGAAAAAATATATCTGGAATAATTTTGAAAGGTTATACAAGCTTGGGTATTTATTAAATAAATTGTAGTTTATTAAATTGTCTTAAATTCAACTAAAGCATTTAAGGGATCCGAATATTTTCTTAGAGAGTCTGCAGAGAGAGAAACATTTTCTCAATAAATTTTCATTAAATAAGCTTAGTTACATTTGCAGATTACTGTCATGGACTTTTTCGACAATATTAAAGTTAAATTTTAAAATTATTTCTGTATTTTCAATAGCTTGTGTTCTATCAAAATTCTTAAGAAATTTTAAATTAATTAAACAAGATTCCAATTAAATGGCTTAGTAGAAAATTCTTTTTAATTTTTTTCTTAAATTTATATCTACATTTTCCCGAACATTCTGCGAATTTTTTCCAAGTGAAAGAACTATGTGGGTGCTGGCGCTGGGCACCCTCACTGTACGCCATCCATTTGCAGAGTTTGCTTGATTAAAGCAGCCCCGCAATCTCCTGCGCCTCCCCTGCACATTTTCCTGGAATTTCCTTGGCGAAAATGAACATAAAACATTTCTACGTAATCAACTGGCTGCTAAAAATAAACACTGCTTAGGGGCTCATCGGTTTATCGGCTTAGAGAGTTTTGGCAACGCGACTTCAATTAACCCGACATGATATGCTGCCGCTCCCGGACGGCCCAGGGGCATGACAGGCTGCGGTATTGACAGCCCGAGCCCGGGCTCGTTACTCAACATAATTGACAGCGGAACAAGTGACTTGGAGTGGAGTCGGAGACCATTGGCAGAATGTGTCAAGACATCAGGAAATCAAGTCGGGTCTTGGGTGGCCGCCTAACGCCAGCCATATGAGCTGTGAAGTCTGAAAGATTTAAGCGGCGCTTAAATTCGTATAAAGTTTTAAAGATCTTATCTTCATGCTGGGTTCAAAGAGTCCCAGTTAACAGCTTCTCGAAAAACAAAAGCGTAACCAATCTTTTCGCTTTAATCGCAGCTGTGTAAAAGGCTTCTCAGACATTGGTAATTTCCACTCATGCGCTTGCCGAGCAACTAACAACTTCTTCACAATTTAATTGCAGCTGGGATGTTGATGTTGCTGCTGCTGCTGCTTTTGTTGTTGCTGCTACTGTTGCTATTATTGTTGCTGCTGCCTTTCTTGTTGTTATTATTGTGGTCGCACAAGTTTGTTGTATTACCTGTTGACAAAATTGCCCTGCTGCCTGCACCAACATCCGGCAAGTTCTCGAACAGCACAGCAGCAGCTACAGCAACATCTAGCCAAGTTAATGGCAACTTTGACTTGGCTTTAATTAAACAATCTCCGCACTAAACTTCTGTGTGTTTTGCCTGAGCGTGTGAACAGGGAAACGTATAAATATTTGGCATACAAATGCACAGCAGTCACTATTTGATATTTGGCTTGGCATTGAATAGTGAACACTGAAAGAAGTTATTAGGAAATCGAAGTTTTAGACATCAATATTTGTAGATTTATATATTTTGAAGTCAAGTCATTAAATAATAAAATAAGTTCCCCCGTGTACTAAACATCATACAATATTTCTTGAAATTTTATTAATTTCTCAGTGTATAATATTTGAATTTCAATCTACATAATTTATTGCTGCTCACAATGTTTGACTTTCCCACACTTGGAGAGCCACCAATAAGCAGCTGATTACATTTGAAAGCTTAATGAGGCCTAAACCAAATGCATGAGCGCAGCAGCAGCTCATGCAGCAGCAAGTGCAGGCCAGCGACTTGAACTTGAACTTTGAACTCCTGCTCTTGTTGGCTCAGCTACCAGCTTATGGCTTATGGCTTATGGCCGGATTAGCCAATCCACCTTTTGATGCTGAGCTCTCCCCCAAAGCCTAATTGGCAGCTTTGCCTTTAAAGGCCCGGAGCGAATAGTTGACATTTTGGATTTGGCTTTGGCTTTGGCTGTGGCTGGATCGCCCACAACATCCGTTCGTGCGGGCTTTCGGGCCCAACCCATTGCGAATTCTTTCAGCCAAAAACTTCATCGCATAACTCGATGGCAGCGGATGTAAACAGGCCAGAGAGCGTTCCGTTCCTCCTCCTGCTTTGCATAATCTCGGAACGCAGGTGACTGAGGGACTGCCGTGCATTTACATATAGATCCATTAATACGTGCGTACGCACATAACGATAAATGTATAAATAAACACCAGAAGGGGCCATTCCCCCAGTGGCCGGAGCAGAGCCACGCATAAATCTCACGTGCAAATGTGGAACAAAGCTCATCGGGAATCAGAGAGAACCTCGCCTTTCCCCCTACAAAACCATATAGAATCAGCATCATCTCCGGCCATGGCCATCTCATCGCATCTTGCGCTTCACATCGTTTCAATTTCGTGTTTGCGCTTTTCGCTTTCCTGTTTTTGTGCGCAACTTTAATGGGAATCAACACCAGGTGATTAAATTTAAATTCGGTTCTGGAAATACTTCTTCTGCTGCGGTTTGGACCGATTGTGAGCCGTGAGTCAAGCGCGATTTTAACCTACTTTTTCTTTAGCACCCGAATTCCGTGGATGCCTTCTCTCTCTCTCTAAAAAAATGGTAGCTAACTGAGGCAAATATTATTAAGAAAGGGGGTAGAGAAAGAGTTTTGATTATGAAAAAAAAAATATATATATAAAATGTATATACATAAAATATACAGGAAAATGTGCAAATATAGAGTTAACTATAGACTTTTAGTTTTAAAAAAAGAAACATACTTTTTAAACAACCAATTGTACTTTTCTTCTGACGAAACTATTCGATTACTTCTCAAGTTAACTAAACATTTATATAAAACTGTTTGTATGTATTTATATAAAACTATACATTTATAAGAAAGCCAAGGATTTTAGTATTTAAAGCCTCTCAAAGGTTTGACTTTTCTATAAGTGGTGTAAATATGTGATAGGATAAAGAGGTCATTACTAAAAGTTATTTATAAAAAAAATTGGTTGCTTTTCTAATCCTTAAGACTACAAACCTCTTACCAAAGGCAGCATACCTTTCATTCCACGCTACTAGAACTAGGATATGATGATGGCTAGAATAGCCTGCAGAACTTTTGCCTCTTGCTGTTGGCCAAAAAAATAATAAAAAAAAACCTGTTGGCCTCATTCGACAGACTGCCGCCTGCGGTCAAGCTAACTGTGTTTGCGGCATACACAATATCCGATCCGATCAGAGATTAAGGCAAATATATATATAGTAGAGAGCGCCGCCAGAATGCAAAACAACAAAATGGGTTGCCGCCGTAACGAATGGGAACGGGTTTCGTTAACGGCCATTTTCGCGAGTATCGAGTGTTTATATATGCAAAATGCAAATCCAGATCCAGATCCAGACGGAGGCATCAATTAATTTGTAACGCCCACGGACAGGACAGGACAAGACAATCCTACCGTTTCCCAGGTGATCCATTCCGCCTTAGATGGACAGCAAACATGGCTAACGAGCTGATGCCGCGTCCTGTTCGGGAGTTTAGTGCTTGCTTTCGGCCAATTTATGTAGATTTATTTGTGTAACACTTTTGCTGCAACACGCCTCTGATATCTCTCTTTTCGCCGGCCAGCGAATCTCACCGGGGGAAACAGCATTCCTGATGCCACAGCAAACAGCTCAAGCCAAACTTGAAAAAAATAGCTTAGAGATATGTTGTCCGATTGTCGACTGGCGGCGATGTTGCTGCTGCATTCCAATTCGAGTGGAAGGCGATGCCACACCACCATCTTCATCTTGGCAAAAACGGCTTTTATATGGTCAAATGGGCTGTACAATTTGTTGGGCATTTTCTGCATTTCTTTTATGCCTTTGACAGTTTTCCAAATCGCCTCCGTTTCGCTCAATTGTGTGTGTTTTTCGCTCAATGCTCCTCCTTCTGAGATCGCCGCTCCACTTGCTTTCCATGAGAATGGGCACAACTCTCTCGCCTGGTTTTTATGCTGTTTGTTGTGGCCATAAATAAATGGCCAATCGATGCCGCAATCGAATGCAAATGAGTGAAAGAAAAAATGCAAACAATTAACAAAAAGCAGCGGCTGCCGAGGAGAGAAAAACAAACGGTAACGAAAACCGCGAGCGGAGGCTAAAATTTATGTGTAACAATGCGGGCAAAAAGAAAAAAATACAAAAGCAGAGAAACACGGTAGCAACATTTAGCCCGCGCAGTTATGCAATTTGCTATAGCCAGGCCGAGGGGCACCCTTCCCTCATCCCCCCACTCCATGCGATGCCAATTGTTTCTGCGACCGCGTTGCACAAAGCCGAGATTTATGCATATTAACGTCAAGTCAAAACGCTGACCCAAAACTGCAAATCTAACAGCAGATGCAGATGCAGAAATTAAGCGTGCCACAGCCAGCAGCTACAGAAGCAAGAGCAGCAACAAAGGCAATAGTGCTGCCAAAAAATGGATTCAAAAACCATTCAAAAATAATCAAAAAATTTCAGATTAATAAATAAATAGTTAAAAAGTTGTAAACAATGTTTAGAAAAAGCTTATTGCAGAAATGCTAGCCAAAGACAACAGGCAACAGGCTTAGTTAAATGGCCATCCTTCTTATCCAGCTCGAATGACCAATAGATAGCGATAATGTTACTAAAAAAAAGGAATATGCACTTATTTTTAAAAATAGAAGAGATTTCTTAACAGACTTTGCTTGACATTATTCGTCTTGATTTCTAGAAAGTACAAATTTTCATATGTTTCAAATATAAAAGGGTCACTTATATGGCCAATGTTTCGGAGGGAGGCAGATATTATTAATTTTATTATTAATTAATTTTATTTATTCAAAAATAGTTAAAAAAGATTTCCTAACAGAATCTGCTTGACATTATTCCTCTTTGCCTTTAAAAAGTACAAATTCTCATCACTGAACCAGCAAAACAGCAACAAAAGTCGAGCACGCCGGCAACAATGGGTTAACAATGGGTCAACTTTCCTTAGTGCGCTGCTGGCGTTGATAAATGTTAACCGAAAGCAGTCAAAAAGTGTTAATGTTGTTGTTGCTGTGCCGGCTGCTGTTGTCATCTCCATTGTTGCTTCGCTGTGGGTGTTGTCGCAGCAACATCACCGCCGCACCAGCAACACTTTCCCAATTAGGCACCTTAACTACGTGTTTTGGCCAATGTGACACACTTGCGTCCCAATGCTGGCCGCCATATGGGGAAGTTAATGGCTTAAAGACCTCAAAATCGTTACATTGTTTGGCTGTCGGTTCGTGGTGTGAAGTGTTTCGGAAGAAACACCCAAAAGAAGCGTTGGGTTTGGTAATCTGGCAGAAGATCTTCCGGCTAAACAGTCATAAATTGGTGAAGTGTAATGTGATCTTCCCGAATGATATGCCCTCGGGAATAATCACAAGAAAAAGTACACGAATCTAGAGGTGAGAATTTTGGGGAGGCGGTAAAGAACGGTATACAGATCATTAAAGGCACGGAGAAAAATTTGGTAGGAATGAGAATTCTTTATTTGATTTTATGAATTATATTACTCTTAATTAAAACTGTCATTGTTAGAGGTATTTTCCATAAAAAAAAATTAGCTTATTATATGATATATAAAGTATACAAAATATATATAGCAGATTTAAAAATTAAATTAAGAAGACTACTTACTTCATGAAAAATATTTTCTTGTTGATAAACTTAGAATACATTTTTTAAGTTTAAATATTGAATAAAAGTATTCCATTCAAGTCTACCTTATATTGTTCTATCAAATCCTCAGTTTCTTGTTTTCCCTTAAGTTTATTTTTAGTGTAAACAACTAGTGTTCCGTTTCACATTCACAAAATTAGTAATCATCAAAGATCCATTACGTTTTTGGAAGAATAAAAAGCTGTCCATTAAAGAGCTCTGAAACTACTACACTCATTAAATTAACCCCAATAAAGTTCTACACAGGAAATTTCACGGAATTACAAATCGTTCTCTCTATTTTTGTTTCGAAAATTATCAAAATTTATGGCTTAACTCCTTAGAAGGAAACCAGTTTGCCTTTGAATCATTTCTAGAAGCTCTGCCGGCGCTCTGGCCAAATAAAGCAGTCACTTCTAAAGCCATAAATGACTTTGTCCGTCTGTCCGCCGTTTGATTTGTGGAACTTCCTTGGTTTTTCGCTAAACACCAACTGTGACAGAGTCAACATGCAACAACAGCATGTGCAGCGTGGGGTTGGGTTGTTGCGTTTAGAAAGTCATTTTCAAGGAAAAACAAAGTAAACAACACAATCTGCCAAGTGCGGTGGCAGCTGCGATTACCCAACGGCAATCGAGGGCCTCCGCCGCCGCCTGTCGAATGCTTGACAATCAGAGTTAATTATGTGGCTGTCACAGTGCACTCCCAGTGCCAAACTATCGAGCCACCAAATCCACAGCAGAAGGCAATTTCCCAGAGAGGGAGCAGGCAGCCACATCATCATCGTTGGTTAAATTTCAATAATTCCATTATCAAGATGAAGATTGATTGATAAGCCGGCCGCCTGACCAAATGGCAGTCTGTGGCCATGATTTGGCCACAGCCAGGCGGCCCAGCTTCTCCACTCAATCAATATTGAGTCATGCGGCAGAAGCCAGGCCAGAAATTGTGTTGCAGGCAGGGAAAGTTAAGTTAACTTAAGTGAGATTGCGCAATTTCTTTTTTTTTTTTTTGGCAAACGAAAGTTTAGGTTTATGAACTAACCATCGCGTCATCACCATCATCATCTGTAAGCCATAACTCACGACTGCTTTTTCCATTACAGAATATGGCCTAAGGCTGTTCGTCGACAACGAGCAACGAGAAGCCTCCACGATGTCGTCCTCCATCTGTGCGCACTTCACCCAGAACGCCTGGAAGAAGGACCTCTGCTCGAACTGCTTCAAGTCCAAGGACGAGCACAAGGCAGCCGCCGCTGCAGCCGCCTCCAAGTCCGGTGGCAGCAGCCACAAGGCTGAGAGTCAAGTGAAGACAGATTATCCCAACAAACACAAGACGCCGGCCAAGAGCATCATCAAGAAGGCCTTTGGCGTGAGACTGACCAGCTCCAGCTCAGGCTCCGGCTCTAGCTCCAGCTCAAGCAAGTCAGGGAGCTCCAAGACTGGCAAGGTGTGCTTTCCCAAGCAGCTGCACGAGATCATTGGCTATGGGGGCGAGTGGTCAGACGATGATGACGACGACGATGATCACGACTTTATGAACCTGGGCAATGAGCACGACGACATGGCCATCACGGAGACGGATGACGAAGAGACTGTGGAGCTGAAGAGGATCACTAGGGCCAACACAGACTTCAATATGAACAATGGCAACCTGCTGGGTGATGCCGAGGACAATATCAAAAAGTCCTTTGCCGCTCTAAAGCTGGGAGCTCCGCAGGTGGACAAGGAGGGCAAGAAGCAAACCCTCACAATCAATGTGATGCCCTTCGGGCAGCCTCTAGGAAAGAGTGCTGCCTCCACTGCGGCTAAAAGTGCCACAGCCACAGCAGTCACATCCTCCGCAGGAGCAACGCCAGCCAAGGCCAAGCCAGCCACCGTAACCACAACAGCCATCAAGAGCAGCAGCAGCACCACCA
This sequence comes from Drosophila ogumai, assembly GCA_018904815.1. Classification (NCBI taxonomy): domain Eukaryota; kingdom Metazoa; phylum Arthropoda; class Insecta; order Diptera; family Drosophilidae; genus Drosophila; species Drosophila ogumai. Next base: position 17,418 of record JAEIIJ010003985.1, read on the forward strand.
CCACCAGTACAGGAACAGCCAGTGTCACCAAAAAGGTGACCACCACCCTGACGCCCACGCTGACCATGACCAAGAGCAGCACAGTCACAGCAGCAGCCAGCACAGTGGCCACAACCACATCCTCGCGAGACGGCAAGGACAGTCCCCCCATCGAGCGCGCCATGGAGAAATCCCTGCTGGACGAGATCTCCGAGACGCTGGAGCAGAACCACAAGCAGAGCGAGACCGGAACCACTAGCGGAGCCTCTGCCAGCGGAAGTGGAGGCGTTAGCAGCCACGTTTCCGGCACCAGCAACAAGATCAAGTTCGAGCTGAGTGCCCTGAGTGACGCGCCGAAGCCATTTCTTGACCTTAAGAAGCCCATCGCACGGAATGCACCCATCACCCGGGACCAGGCCAAGCCCAAGGTGAACGTGTGCCACAAGTACTCGGACACGGACAGCAACTGCTCGGACACGGAGAACGGGGTGTCCGCCTACTACGACGTGGTGGAGACTCAGCTGAGCTACGAGAACCTGCCCGATGGCAAGTACTCTGAGCAGGTGGGCGTGGCCACAGCCGCCCAGACGGATGCCTCTGGGAACTCGCACTACTCCAGCTCGCAGTACATCACAGACATGCTGCTCAGCTCGAAGACGCGGGCAGCCAGCTACAACCTACACGAGGGCAACTTCATGACCAGCAAGATCACCTCCGATGGCCTGATCGTGACCAAGTGCAGCTCGGATGATGCTCTCGACTCCACGGGCAGTAGCTTTGATGGGAGCTCCGACGAGGAGAATGCCTACAACATGATCCGCAGCGAGTCGGACTCGGGAATCGGCATCAGCCTGGGCAGTGAGTACAAGAACCTGGGCACAGCCAAGGGAGCAGCTAACCAGCAGCTTCTGGTGGAGAAGAAGCTCAGTGCGAGCACCAACAACTCGGACTACGAGGACATCCAAGTGGGGGATCAGGCGGGGGCCAAGCCGGCAGTCAAGAGTCGAGAGCTCCACGGCGAGCCCGATGGCAGCGCCGATCCGGATAACAGCCTGGAGCTGAAGCAGCAGCAGCAGCAGAAGGAGAAGCCAGAGCAGCAGGTGCTACCCGCCCTGCCCAAGTCACCGCCGCCGCCAATGAAGATCGATGCCCGGCCCTCGTTCCTGCATGGCCTCAAGAAGCCAGAGCTGCCAGTGAAGCCACTGGTAACCAACAGCAGCAATTCCAGCTCCATTTCCGGCACCAACTCCAGTAACCACTCGCCGCTGAAGAGCTTCCTGGGCAAGCGACAGCCCAGCTGCGCCGAGCAGCAGTTCATCAGCCAGCTGCAGTCGGCCATCTCCAAGTCCAGCGAGAGTCTGCTCTTGGCCAAAGAGAGTCTAGCCGCCGACGAGGCCAAGCTGAAAAAGGGCAAGGCCCCGAATCCGCCGCCGGAGCCGAAACTGAGCGCTCCGCCCACGCCGGAGCGGGACTACAGTCTGGTAGTTGAGTTCGAGCAGGCGACGAAAGCGGCCGCAAAGCCAGCGGAAAAGGCCACGTCACCGGGTTCGAGTGATTCACCATCCGGCGATAAATCAGCAGCCGTTGGAGCTGCTCCAGGAGCTGTCTCAGGATCTGCCACAGTGACAGGCCCACTCTCTGCCAACAATAGCAGCCTGTACACCAGGAAACCCGCTCTCCCGGCGGCCGGAGCAGCACCTGTCATCCGGGAGAAGGACAAGCGCGAGCGGGCCGTGATCAATCCCAAATTCCGCAGCCTCAACACCTTCGTTATGCAGCGCGCCAATGCCGCCAAGCAGCTGCAGCTGCAGTCCGCCAGCTCGGTGCTGAGCTTGAAGCAGCCGATGACGCCAGAGCCAACGCCCCGCAATCAGCGTCACCTGTCCATGTCGGAGGAGTGCCTGGCCGCAGCTGGTCTCGACAAGAAGTCGTCGTCGCCCTCGGCCTCGCCGCCGCAGAAGCAAAAGTCTAAATTCTCGATCAAGAAGTTTCTGCGCATGGGCAGCAACAGTGGCAGTGGCGCCAAGTCCGGTGAATCTCTTAACAAGAAAGATTCGAGTATTTACACGGAGATCTGCACCGGCACGGAGGAGGGCAGTGCCTCTGGCAAGCCTCGCCTGGTGATTATCCATCCCATTGACATCAATCCCACGGCCGTGGAGGTTGTGAAGGACATCACCAAGACCAGTGACTCTGTGTCGGCTCAGACCGTGGCCGTGGTCACAGCGAAGCCACCAGCTCCGCCGCTACGCTCCAGTGCCAGCGAGGGACAGCGCGCCCATGAGGCCAACAAGCCGGCACGTCCTCCGCCGCCCAAGAGTGCCGAGCTGCGGCGCAAGCAGAAGACGGAACTGACGGCCACATTGAGTGCCAGCAGCGTGGAGTCCACAGTCCTGGCTTCGGGGAATGGTTCCGGATCCGTCAAGCTGAAGGCCGACAATGTCTATGCCAATTTGGGTAAGTTAAAGAAAGGGATTTTACTTGATTAGTATTAAAATATTTTGACGGGCGATCGTGACTTTCGTATTTGGGGATTAACTTGGATATTTACTTGAAAATTCGATCAACTATTATCTATTTTTGTTATTAAAAGTTCAAACACCTAGGTTTTTTTTGTGAGCCATGAATGCAGAGTCTACCTTTTCACAAACTTGTCATTACTTGGAATTCGAACTCATACATGTACTCCTTTTTGTTTGGGTCACCTAGAAGTTGGCATTTTATGTTAGCGAAATTCCGCCAATCTTGAAAGCTAGTTTCAATCTCGTTTCCATTGACCCAAATCCGTGAGGCGTGGGCGTGGGTCCTCCCTCATCTCCCGCCAGAAATTTCTCCCCCTGAGCGATCGCATTCCAAAAGAAAGCGTAAGCAAATCACGTTCCCTGACAGCGCCCAAAATAAAAATACAAAAATTCAGGGCGACCTTCAGAAAAACAGCCAGCTCATGTCTGTATGTTACAAAGATATATGTGGGTCTGAAGGGTCTCCGGGCACTTCACCCACTTCGTTGACTCGTTGACTCCAATCGGAAGGGGCCACAAACGAAACAAGAACACGAATAAAATCACCGTAAATGGCGAGAGCAACAACTCGGCTAGAACCCGAATCCAAACGCAGAACAAGTTACGCATTTTAATCAATATAACGGAGGTACAGCGCGGGGATACAGGTAACTCGGGCCACTCATGACCATATCCGCCGCATCCAAACGAGTGTGATGAGCCGCAGCCGGCTCGAACTGGGTTAAGTGGCCAAAGCCAGAGAGCAAAATAGTTTGTTGGCCAGATGAAAACAAATCGAAATGAAAATAAGCCAAGCGACCAGGCCAGGCCAATGAGGTAACCACATGTTGCTGGTTTTTGCGGGTTAGCTGGCTTAGCCAGAGCAGGAATAGAACCGAGAACCGAGAGCTAGAGAACTGGAAAACTGTAGACCTGGTGAAAATACTGGACCAGAGACCCATTTCTTTCGGCCTGACACTTTGCGGTCAACTATGGCCAGAACTTGTTACACCTGCTGCTGCTGCTGCTGCTGCACCTCGCACCTGGTAACTGGCAATCCAGAGGCACGACCAGAGCAAGAACCATTTGTTAGACATCTCGCATCCCAGATCCACCAGAGAGAGAGCAAACACATTCAACCTAACCGACCAGCCGCCAGTGCGAATTGTAATTTGGCACGAATTTGGGTCAAAATCGCAATTAGTACTCGCAGGTTGTCCAACTTCTACCCGGACAGGTGAGCTGTGTTGGCTTTACACCGACACTCTCTGGCGCCCGGCAAACATTTGGCATGGCCCCATGAAGGCCAAGCAAATTTGAGGACAGCCTGGTGGGAAATCTCATGAATAAATTAAGGCTAAGACAGGTTAGAGAAAAAGAGAGAGATGAAACTCTTCATCGCCTTGAAAATAGCCACTTTTATCGGGTATTTAAGCAGTCCATGATAAATAGACTAAAAGCTGGCAGGTTTCTAATAAGTAGAATATATATTTGTATACATTAATTAATAAAGTTTGTTAGTAAAGAAATAATTTTCCTTAATAAATTAGAGATTTATGCAGACTATTTACAGGCGTGTTTTGAGATGTAAAAAATTCCGAAATAAGGTTTAGAAAGCCAAGTTTATTATAACATAACATAACATAACATAAAGATGCCACATATTTTTAATATATATTAATAATCTATAAAAACTTATTAGTATAAAAGTTAATTTGTACATATTTCAAATATATTTAAAGGACTTACAAAATGTCACTTTCTCGATCTAAAATCCATATAATTTATTCAGTAGCGCTTACCTCTTTTATTAATAGTTGATTTGTATGTTCCTTTAAAAATAGTTTTATTTGATAAACTAAAGAAGAAACAATACTTTAAAGTCCTTAGTTCACAAAATACGACTATAACATACGACTATCATATGAACGCCTCACGATAAACTCTTATTTTCCCTCCACTAATCTCCATTTTTCCTCCTCCTTTTCCAGGAGAAATCCGCTCCTCCATTGCACCGCGCAAACCGGAGCGCACGGCCAGCATGCGGGAGCGTGAGGCGCAGCTGGAGCTGGTTCGCAAGCGCGGTGTCCTCACCGACACTATTTCCATTTGCTCGTCAAACGGTGAGAATGCAGCTACGGATCAGGGCAAGGCATTGGCCAAGCCAACTGCCACCGGCTCTGGACTCCAGCCAGAGGCTTCTGGAAAGTCCGCATCCACGGCCAACAGCCGGACCAGCACCTTTGAGCGGACAATGCCGCAAAAAAAGAGCGAGCCCAAGATGTCCATTTCCAGCAAACTGGAGATCTTCGAGCAGCGGTCGAACTCTGGAGATGCGACAGACACAGCCCAGAGAAGCAGTCTGAAGGATTCAGTGCGCAAGATCAATAGCACCATTGATAGCTACCTGAAGGACAAACGCGACTATGAGAACATGTACGAGTTTGTGAAGATGGGTTCGCCGCCACCGACCACGGCTAATGGCTCTGCCACGCCCACTTCTGCCTCGACCTCAACGCCTCCGCCGCCGCCAACGCGCAGCAATATAGATCTGGCTTCCGTGGCTGGTCAGAGATTAACCCAGGCAACGAGGCGGACTACCAACAACAATAACATCTACTCGGACACGGCCTCCATTGCCAGCTATACGCGCAGCGAATACGGTCCAGTGAGGAACTATGGATTGAACAATAGTTTGGGTAGGTCTAAAATCTAAAAGATGATCTATATATATTCTTCATTTTTATATTTTATAATTTTTTAGCCAACATTCCACGCATCATCTCCGCCTCGTATGCCGGCAGCGAGGTGGGCGAGTTCGACATCTATGCTCCGTATAGCTATTACGGCAGCGAGGCAGGTGGCGATGTGGCCACGGACATCAACGACAGCGTCTGGGGCATGCCACAGGTGGGTTGTATAACACATATACTCGAAAGATAAATACTTTTACTTTAATTTTAATTTTTAGGGCAATAAAAACCGCAGCAAGGCCACGAATCGTTTGCGCATGCGCAAGGGACGCAGTGTCGTGCACAAGACCATCGAGGACAACTACACCGCCGTGGTGGTGGCCAATCACGAGGCCCTGGCCCAGGTGCTCGATCAGGTGAGTTACCAAAATTCAAACCAGAAATAAGACAAACTTATATCTCTCTTTCTCTCAACGCAAAGCTCCAGCAAACTCCCGTGGTGCCAACAGCCCTGCGTCCGCTGGCCAATGCCATCAACTTGCGCTACGAGGACTTCTCCATACTGGAGGGCGCCCAGGCCTTTGTGGTGGGCAAGAAGGCCTTCCATGCGGCACTCTGGAGTTCAGCGCCGGTAACCTTGGCCCTGTCTGCCGACTGTAACCAGTTGGGCGGCGTGGGTGGCGAGCTGAGCCAGCTGACGGGCGGAGTGAGTGATGTGCTCAATCCGGTGACCGAATTCTGCGACTTGGTGCCCAGCTACCAGCTGCCACTGATGCCCTCCACTGAGGTGACCCTATTGCAGGCCACCATCTCGGTGCTGCCCAGGCTGCAGCTGGAGACGCTGCAGTCCATTGGAGCGATACTCAAGGGCAAGTCGCAGGTGCTAGACAAGAGCAACTTCAACTTCCGCGGCTCCATTCCCAATCTCAGTGGCCTGAAAGATGGTAATGGCTCGAGCGCCGGAAATCTACGGAACGTGGTCTCCGTACAGAATCTGAGCACCCTGAACGAGGAATCGCCGAGCATTACAGGTTCTGGAGAGGATGGTTCCAGTAATGCCAATGCCATGCCCGCATTCGATGATGTGATGACGCGGGAGGTGGCCTTCATAATGCTGCAGCTGGTCAATGGGATGAAGAACCTGCAGGCCAAGGCGATCGAGGAGACGCCGCTTAGTTTGTCCAATGTGGTGCTGTCCAAGGACATGGACAACAAGGATGCCCAGGCTCGTCTCTGTGTGCTGCAGGGGTAAGTTGAAACCCATTTTGAAGTCGAGAAAATGTACTATTCGAATTTATATTTTCGTAGCAACAACAACGACGACGATGAGCCCATGGGCACGCTGTGCAAGTGCGCCCACTCCGCGCTGACCGACATGCTGCCCGCCACGAAGATCACGCCCGTTCTGGCGGACATCCTGCAGCAGGAGCGAGCCGAGTCGCTGTCCAAGGCCAAGGCCGTGCTGGAGTTCGTGCTGTGGGGTCCCTCGGATGTGGCGCTCACGGGCTCTGTGAAGGAGCGGGAACTGGCCCTGCAACGCTGGCTGGATCTGGAGAGGGCCACCGTGCTTCACGGACTAGTGCGCACCCGGGTGGAGTTGACCGTGTACGACGAGTGTCATCTGATGTTCCTCGTCCGCTCCACGGCCAAGATGATGAACGATGCGGCCAAGATCGTGTGCAGCTACCAGCAGCAGGCGGCTGCCAGCGGATCGGCCAGCCAGGATTAGTTCCAGATAGATGTTCTTCTAGTTAAACCCGAACACAACACAAGGCTAAAGGAATTATCTTAACCATACTATACGAATACGAAACTGTCATAGACACTTAGTCCGTAGCGTCAACGAATGAAACATATATAAATATATTCTCAATCGCCCCATTTACGCATAAAATACATATCTATATATCTTTGCCCAGCGTGCCAAATTGTTTCGCGCGGAAATTGTCATGTAAAATATATGCCTATATCAAGCGATTTGTGCAACTTTAATTAATTTGTAATCTACTTGTAAGTCACCTAATCTAAACGAATATATTTATACTTTCCTGTAAGCGTACACACGTTTGTATACTTTATCGCATTGCAATCAACTATTATATATGAGAGAGTATGCCAACAATTTGATTAGCAAAACGAAACAAAACTCTTTGGTGTTTGAACAAATACTTATACATATGAATATATATGGTAAACCTAAATAAAATACAGTCTAAATAAAATGGAAACCTATAAGCACTTGATTGTGGTTTGTACTCCTAGGGTATGGTGAATTTCCGTAAAAAGTTAATAAATACAATATAATTAGGTTTAAAATTTGAGTAAAATTGGTTAATATTCAATATTCATTAATTGGATAATAAAGTACCTATAAAACAAGATGTTGGTATTGCCTCAAATGTTTGTTCAACATTTTTCTAGCCACATTTTCTTAGCAACATTTGCTTAACAATATTTTCTGAGCAACACATTTCTGAGCATTTCGACATGTTAGATTTTATATCCCTTAATATAGAGATTAATTACACAATGTACCTTGGTCATGTTCAAGAACTAATTATTTTAACTCACAGAGCTTTGAATAACGGGTTTTTCAAGGCCAGGTAGTATCAAGTGTAGCTTTCTTTATTTTTTTATAGCGAAGTAAACAATTCCTTATTACCAAGTGCCATCAGTCTGATGCAATGGTACCCTCGCAGTCACCTGAATTGTTGAAATTGTTTGCCACAGTCAAAAGTTTGGTGCAAACTCGTTCGCAGCTGATTAGATAAAATCATAAATAAATAAAAAAATATATTCTCTCATTTTTTGCGTCTCAATATTTTTGAACCTATGCCAATAGAACTGACCAATAATACTAGCGATAATACCACTTAATTTTTATGATATGACTTGGGGTATATAGGTAACAAATAAATTTAAAAAAAATTCCCAACTTGAATATGTTGAATGTAGAACTTGGCTAACATCGGATACTGATGAGAAATTTTATTAAACCTTCTTAGAATCCGGGCTAAATACTTCATAGCTTTGATTTTATTTATAAAATTTTTCCAAAAATTCACAGACAAGACCCAGAGTAAGGGGTACAATTTAATCGATAAGCTCTTATATTATTCGTGAGTAAGTTTTTTGTGTTACTGAACGAGTGTTGTTTGCCATATGTTTTTATTTGCAAAGCTCTCGGGAACCTGTTTGCCGCTCCCTCTCTCTGTATTTATTTTGTTATCGCCGAAATTAGCAGGAAAGCGCTGCCGGCCTTAGGAATATAAAAACTAATAGACCCCAGCACTGTCATGAGTTAGTTTCACTTTGACCGAGAGCGAGCAAAGTTCATAGAGTAGCAAAAATGCTGAAAGGGCGAATCGGTCTATATATTATTCAGTCGCAAAGAGCGGCACTCTTTTCCACCAGTCAAAAGGTAAACAAAATATGTTTTATACAAACAAAAACAATAAAAAAAACTAGTAATTTGATCGGAAATTCAAAGAAAACTATGAGATAAATATACCACAATAATTTGTTCCTTTAAGAATTACTTATATCCAGTTTCTCTTTTGGAAAACTATTCGAAAACCCATATGGCTGTGGGAAAAACTTATGATTATGATACATTCCAGCGCTGGCAGACGAATGCGGCTGCCGCGGAGACCAGAGACGATCCGGAATGGCTGCAGGCCAAGCCTTTCGAGGAGATCCCACGAGCCAATGTGCTTTCCCTATTTGCGAAAATTGCCCTGCCCGGTGGCAAGTACAAAAATCTCGAATTGATGGAGATGTTCAAGGCCATGCGAGAGGATTACGGGGATGTATTCTTCATGGGCGGCATGCTGGGCAGCCCCGCCTTTCTCATGACTCACAATCCAAAGGACTTTGAGGTGGTCTTTCGTAACGAGGGCGTATGGCCCTTCCGACCTGGCAGCGACGCCCTGCGCTACCATCGAACCGTGCACCGAAAGGACTTCTTCCAGGGCGTGGAGGGTGTCATTCCCTCGCAGGGCAAGTCCTGGGGCGACTTTAGATCCATTGTGAATCCCGTGCTCATGCAGCCCAAGAACGTGAGGTTGTACTTCAAGAAGATGTCGCAGGTCAATCAGGCATTTGTGCAGCTGTAAGACTCTTATAACAAAATAGAGTTTAAAGTTCTTAACTCAATTTAATATCCTACTTTTAGTATTAAGAAGATCAGAGATCCCAGCACTCAGGAGGTTCCTGGTGACTTTATAGACACCATCAATCGCTGGACCCTCGAGTCGGTATCTGTGGTGGCCCTCGACAAGCAGCTGGGTTTGCTCACGGAGGAAGGCAACGATAGCGAGGCCATTAAGCTCTTCAAGCACCTGGAGGATTTCTTCGTGCTCTCTGGCGACCTAGAGATGAAGCCCTCGCTCTGGCGTTACATCAAGACCCCTAAGCTGAAGAAGTTGCTGGCGGCCATGGACGGCCTGCAGGACATCACATTGGCCTATGTGGAGGAGGCGATCCAGCGACTGGAGAAGGAGGCCAAGGAGGGAGTGGTGCGTCCGGAGAACGAACAAAGTGTCCTGGAGAAGCTCCTAAAGGTGGACAAAAAGGTGGCCACCGTAATGGCCATGGACATGCTAATGGCCGGAGTGGATACGGTGAGTATTTGCTTATAAAATCTCTAGAATCCTAAATTAACTTGTACTTTTATGCAGACATCAAGCACTTTTACTGCCTTGCTGCTCTGTCTCGCCGTGAACCCGGAGAAGCAGGAAAAACTGCGAGAGGAGGTGATGAAGATGCTGCCCGAAAAGAATTCCGAGTTCACCGAGGCCTCCATGAAGAATGTCCCATATCTGCGTGCCTGCATTAAGGAATCCCAGCGGATCTATCCTCTGGTGATCGGAAATGCTCGCGGCTTGTCCAGGGATTCGGTGATTAGTGGCTATCGGGTTCCGGCTGGTACCTTTGTGTCAATGGTTCCTATAGGTTCTCTCACCAGTGAGGAGTACTTTCCAAAATCCTCAGATTTCCTTCCCGAGCGCTGGCTGCGAAATGCCACTGATTCTGCCGATGGCTGTCCAGCAATTGATCTGAAGACCAAGAATCCCTTCGTGTTCCTGCCTTTTGGATTCGGACCGCGGATGTGTGTGGGCAAACGCATCGTGGAGATGGAACTGGAACTGGGCATTGCCCGACTCCTGCGACACTTCTCCGTGGAGTTTAACCATTCTACCAAGAACGCCTTCCGCTCGGCTCTAGTCAATCTGCCCAACATACCGCTTAAGTTTAAATTCACCGATTTGCCGAACTAATTCAAAAAATTTTGAATGGATTTTGATATTTTCTGTTGTGATAAGATAGGTGTGTAAATAGTCTTTGTTATTGTGAAGTTTATAGAATGTTAATATAATATATTATGCTTAAAGTGAGATCCAACAACTAAGAAAGCTATTCATTTGGGAGCATTACATTAAAATCGTCACTAAATCACATATTTTAATTTATTTTTTACTTAAAGAGTATTTTGGTTTAAAAGCTTAAATTTAACATGGTGAACTCCACCAAAAAAATGTTGCTAAGAACATGTGGAACAACATCTATTGTTGCCGGCAACATATTGATGTTGCACAACAATCTATAAGGAGGTTGTCACCAAGTAGAGTATCTCTAACTCTTATAGTCTCTAAAATCGAGGTGTTCAGAAGAACTTAGCCAAATTGACCAAATTGAGCCTCGTAAATAAGTTAAATAAATTCTGCAAGCTGAAACATTAACAAAAATTGTAATTAATTGTTCTGTATAGTATTGTATTTTCTAAATAAATATATATTTTATTACTTGTTTCCACAAACTTTGGACTACTCGCTTGTCATGCTGACATGTAGTTTTCAATGCCATTGACACTGACCGATACGATGCGACAAGCCATTTAATTTGTTTGAGTTTATTAAGCGCTTGTGTGGGTGAATGTTTTTTAGGGGTAGACAAAAAAATATGACACAGTTCTATGTGTGTTCTATTGTGGCTACAAATTGTATGATAGCACCGCTTCTCTGAGCAGGAATGCTCTCATGTTTTAATAAATTAAGTGTTTCAGTTCTCTCAAACCTGTTTAGTTTTTTCTCTCCGCTGGACTGGCGCTATCTCTCTGCTGGTGTGGGTTGTTATCGTCCAATTAAGCCGCAAAGCTCTCACAGCCTTAGGAAAATCAAGTAATTATTAGGAACGACCGCCTGCCGGAGCATTCAGTTTTGTTTTGGCGGTGAAAGAGCCAAGTTCGTAGGCATCGCAAAAATGTTGAAAGTGCGCAGTGGACTATCAGCATTAATTCAGTCGCAAAAAGCGGCTCTCTCGCTCAGCAATCAAAAGGTAAATAATGGTTTTAAATATAAACAATTAATCTAAAGAACTATCAGGCGGGCGTATCAAGTGGTGTGAACCTGTCATAATATCTGCTAAAAGAAATTAGAAATACATAACGCAAATTTCTTATAAATAAAATATAATAATTATAAACTTGTTTATAGCGCTGGCAAACCAATGTGGCCACGGCTGAGGCCAGGGGCGATTCCGAATGGCTGCAGGCCAAGCCATTCGAGGAGATACCCCGCATCAACATGGTGTCTTTGATGATGAAAATGTCCATGCCCGGCGGCAAATACAAAAATATGGAATTGATGGATATTTTCAAGAGCATGAGACGGGATTATGGGGAAATATTCTTCATGCCCGGCATGATGGGAGGCCCCGCCTTCCTGAGCACCCACAATCCGGAGGACTTTGAGGTGGTCTTTCGCAACGAGGGCGTGTGGCCTCATCGTCCGGGCAACGACACCCTGCGCTATCATCGCGAGGTGTACCAGAAGGACTTCTACGACGGCGTCATTGGCATCATTCCCTCGCAGGGCAAGTCCTGGGGTGACTTCCGCACCACGGTGAATCCGGTGCTCATGCAACCCAAGAATGTGAGGATGTACTACAAGAAGATGTCCCTGGTTAATCAGGAGTTTGTGCAACGGTTGGTACCTCTTTAATCTTATAAATTGAAGGATCTTAATACCACATCTTCCTGGATTAGTATTAGGGAAACCAGAGATACCAATACGTTGGAGGTGCCCGATGATTTCATAGACACCGTCAACCGCTGGACCCTCGAGTCTGTGTCTGTGGTGGCCCTGGACAAGCAGCTGGGATTGCTCAAAGATGTGAACAAGGAGAGTGAAGCCCTCAGGCTCTTCCACTACCTGGATGAATTCTTCATAGTGGCCGCCGACCTTGAGATGAAGCCCTCGCCGTGGCGGTACATCAAGACACCAAAGTTGAAGCGTTTGCTGACCGCCCTCGATGGCATCCAGGAGGTGACATCGGCCTATGTGGAGGAGGCGATCGTGCGCCTGGAGAAGGAGGCCAAGGAGGGAGTGGTGCGTCCGGAGAACGAACAAAGTGTACTGGAAAAACTCCTAAGGGTCAACAAAAAAGTGGCCACCGTAATGGCCATGGACATGCTGATGGCCGGAGTGGATACGGTGAGTATTTGGTTAATGAAGATCTAGATTTCGAATATAACTCGTGCTCTTATTCAGACTTCGAGCACCTTTGCTGCCCTGCTGCTGTGCCTCGCCGAAAATCCGGAAAAGCAGGAAAAGCTGCGAGAAGAGGTGATGAATGTGCTCCCAAACAAGGACTCGGAGTTCACTGAGGCCTCGATGAAGAATGTCCCATATCTGCGTGCATGCATCAAGGAGTCGCAGCGTGTCCGCCCACTTATCGTTGGAAATGCCCGTGTCCTTGCCAAGGACAGTGTTCTCAGCGGCTATCAAGTCCCAGCCGGCACCTATATATCCATTGTTCCACTTCATCCGCTTACCAACAATGAATACTTCCCACAAGCTTCCGAGTTCCTGCCTGAGCGCTGGCTACGCACCCCTAAGGATGCCGAGTCCAAGTGCCCAGCCAATGAGCTAAAGTCCAAGAATCCCTTCGTGTTCCTGCCTTTTGGATTCGGACCCCGGATGTGCGTGGGCAAACGCATTGTGGAGATGGAACTGGAGCTGGGCATTGCCCGAATCATACGCAACTTCAAGGTGGAGTTCAATTATCCCACGGAGAACGCCTTCAAGTCTGCCCTGATCAATCTTCCGAACATACCGCTCAAGTTTAAGTTTGCCGATTTGAAAAATTAATTAATTAATTCAAAATCTTATCAGAGATAAAAGGCATTTAAAATTTGTTAGAGAAATGTGTTATAAAGATCGAAAGTAAAGTAATAATTAAGATATTAACTTGTACAGGGTTTAAAAAAGAGATAAATAAAAAATATATGTGATATGTTTTAACTAATAAACTTGTAATAAAACCCTAAATTGTGAAATATTAGGTATAAAAACTTGCAATAAACCAGTTGAAATACTTAACTAAATGTTGGAAGGCCAATGTTGCTAGGAACATGTTGACAAACATTCCTAAAACCTGGCAACATATGGATGTGGCATTGGTGTATCAGAAACAAACATTTTATTATCAAATAAATGTACTTTATCGAATCAGTATATTTATAGAAATAATAAACCCCAAACCCCCGACGATAAGGAATAAAACACTTGGGTTTATCTACACATTTAAAGCTATTTCATTTCCAGTTTAATACACACTCAAATATATATATATTTAATGTATCTTTTGTAGATGTATGTATAGACATGAGTACACTCAATACGGTATATATATATACTTATATATGGTACATTTGTGGTAAACATTTTACAACAGTTTTACACAGTTAACAGCTCTTGGATTCCGGTTAGAGAGAGGGGCAAGGACAGGGGCAGGATGCAGCAACTAACTGCATTAACTGCATTATTTTTAAGTTTAAGATTTCTTTTTGTAGGCCAATTTCAACAATAAAATAGTTATCTAGCTTGACTGGCAAAATGCTTTTTGTAGAGAGTAAATATTCAATGGAAATTCCTCGGTTTCTTTTTGTTTTTTTTTCTTGAAGGTATACATAGAGATATATTGTATATATATATATGTTCTCTATATCAATTAAGTTGTTCGATTTATCGTATGTGTTTGGTCCGAATTGGATATTGAAACTTTAACAAATTGGTTCACTTGGGTTTTTCTTATAGTCCGCTCTTGGTTATCATAATTTATTTAGATGAAAAGTACTTGCTTTTTTCGGTTAGAGAGATTAATGATCCAGTAAGAAGTTGTAAGTAGCTTGCTAAAAATCAATTAGAATTCAGTCCTAAGTCGGGGATATGAAGAGATTTTCTCCAAGGTCTGAATACTCATAGTTTATATAGTATTTTCTTTGTTAATTCACTGCTGTTGGCAAATATCCTCGTGGTTTAAGCTCTCAGAAGACGGGAATAAAAAACATACACTGTTTGCCAATTAAGGCAAATATCATCTGGCTCTCTCGGTCGGGACCATCCCAAGGAGGGGAGTCCTTGTCCAACCACCACCTCTTGGCTAGTTATACATATTTTATTGTACGCAACTCTTGTTGGCAAACTGAATTTTTATGTTTATACTTTAATGCGCAATCGATACGAGGCAGAATTCAGCACGAGGGAGACTTGATATGTGCGCCGGGGTGTGTGTGTGTGTGTAGGTGTGGCAATAAAAGCCTCGCAGCCAAGAAAATGAAAGTGAAAACGTATGAAAACGGAAACGGAAAACGGAGCCTGGCTTAAATCCTAAGCCACATGTGTGATTGTGCTGCTCGTTTCGTATCTGTTGCCACGTTTTTTCCCAGTGTTTGCGGTGCGTGCGAGCGCAATAAAATTTAATTTGATGCAGGCACAAACAAAAGACCCCGGCCAGCCCCCACAAAACGGCCCGGGAAAAAAATTCAAATTTTTTTTCCCTCTGAAAAAAAAAGGGCGCAAAAACACTGCATAGTTCTCGGGGCTGCACAAAGCACAAAACCACAAATGCGGGCGGGACGGAAGTGGTTACAACTCCATGGAAAGGAGGATACGAAACAGCCCCCGTCACCGCAGGCCAGTTTAGGGGGGAGGAAAACACAGCATAACGTGCAATAAAAATGTGCAGAGGCGGCAGTGGCGGCGTCGGCCAAAAGGACCCTGAGGATACGGACAGCCTGCCAAGAAATAACTCAGTTTCGGGTAAAGGAGTGTGTAGTCGGTGTATGTGTGTGTTAATTAGGTTTGTGTTACAACGCTTTGAAACTCAATTTGAGGTGCTTTAAGCTGACCTTTGCTCGGCTGGCACTTGACCTGCTTGGGACAGACAAGCGCCAAGGCTTGAGCCGCCATAAATTTCAACCGACAAGGACATTAGACAGGCCCTGCTTTATATATACTATATACTATATATAGTATGGTATGCAAAACAGGCAAATCAATTGTCGCGTCGCCTGTCCAGGGACAGCAAATTGCCATTGCATGCAGCTTTCTACACTTTTAAACACATTTCAAACACGTCCCTTTTGGGGGATTTAATTTATAGGAAATCATAAGCTCTTCCGTACGTACATAAATCAAAATCGCTTATTTATGTCTGCGCAACACGCGGTGGCGTATACTCGATGACATAAACGTGCCGCTAAACAAAAGGGACAAAGGCAACAAGGATGGGAGACCGCGGCATGGCGTATACATACAAGTGACATCATTTCTTGCGACAACAATAAACAGAAAATACATTAACTAATATATATATGTATATGTATGAAAACAATAGAGTGTGGCCACATCAATTATGAGGCGTGACCATAAATAGATCCACCAAAACGTTGAGGAATATGCAAACCACCTCTATATTCACCATATAGACTATCCTATAGTCCCTGCTCAATATTTGCGGGCAAAGCTTGGCGTGCCCGGATTGAGCACGCGACAATAATGCGAACTGGTCACGCCATAAGGATCCCGATCCAGATCCAGATCGCCAGCCTCGTCGTCGTCGTCGTCATCGTCGCCGCCAGTAACCAGCTGTTGATGGAGTTGCTGCTGCAGATGGTGTTGATGTTGATGCGGATGCTGCGGCGGCTGAGGCTGACGGCGGCGCATGGACAACGGTCATTGACGCTGCTGGGCATTGCTGATGAATTCGCCGTGCTTTTGCACCTGCAAGAAGCAAGGTCACAAAGGATTTGCACTCGCAGAAGATTAACCCCGTCACTTACCACATCGGCCACAATGGGCTCCTCAATCTCTAGCCCCTGCAGCGTCTGTTCGCGACTCAAGTGCAGCTCATAGGAGTCCGTGGGCGTGACGAACACCACGCGATGCTTGCGTGTCTGCAGCACATTGGCAATGACCAGCTATCAGGACGGAGGATGAGGATGAGGAGACGAAAGCGGAAGCGGAAGAAATTAGAATTACAGAGTTCTGGTTGTGGTTGTAGAACCCCTGCCCCGCGCTCACCTTGTGCTTGTATTTGTTAAGGCTGTCACGTGCCTTCACAATCAATAGGCTCTCGTCCGTTTCCAGCTTAAAGGATACCACAAAGGCGTGCGGTACCCACAGGCTGGCGAGGGGTGCTAGCATTTTTGGCACCAGCTGCAGTGAAATCGTCGGCGCTCCGTCGCCCGATTGCATTTTGTGGGTGGGCTGCAAAGGGAAAGAAAGAGAGATGAAATCCAACGTTGACAGCGGTTAGTGTTTTTAATGGAATGATGCGCTCCGCGCCCACGATGCGTATACGCGATGTAATATGGCTCGCTGGTTCGTTGGCCACAAAAGCCCGACGTACCGCACAACATCCTCTTAAATGGAGAGGACGAAGCCACCGCACACACAATGCAGCACAAACACACAGTCACTCTCTCGGGCAGCAAAGTGTCCTTGCAAAATAAACAGACAGACAGACGGCAAAATGAAAGGCCAGGGCTGGTTATTTCCTTTTTTTCTTATTTCCTTCTCCCTTTTCAGTGCTGCCGCCACGTGGCATATGAATTACAACTAATTGAAAGCATAACTCAGCCGTAATGAGCTAAAGGCAACGCCTGGCTGCACATTCTCCACCACAAGGCTCTTTTTTAAAGCCTTTCAAAATACGTATATATATATATTGCACATACGCCGCGTGGGCCACCCTCTAAGGGAACAACTTGTTGAGCGCTTCCATTCTCATTAACTGCCCGTAAGCTGCTCTAAGCTGCTGGCTGACCAGTCTCATTTATCCGGGACCGCCTTTGTGCTGGACAATACAGATGGACAGGCCAGACGACAGACCACGCCTAAGTAGCCGGGGGGACAACGACATTGTGCATTGAGAGGAGAAATGAAAAATTTAGCTCAAGGCATTAAGTCGACAACGAAACAAGCGAAGGGAAGAAGTCGAATCTAAAAGAGAAAGGAAGGGACTTTAAGCTTTTTGAAGGGGAGAAAAGTTTTGTGGCTCTCGGTTTTGCTGGGAAATGCTAGCAGCTGTTGACATTGAATTCGCTTTCGTACGCTTTCCTCCTCTTTTTCCTTTCCCTCCAGCAACTAGGGCCTAGCTGTAGTAGTCTCTGTGTGCTGTGCGTTGATGCGTGCTCTTGTAAAATCTTTTGATTTGATTTGCGGATTTCGGCACGTCGCCTTTTTGTCCTGCCTGCCTCGAAAGTTTACTCTTTTAATTCTCTGTTTGTTTTTACTTATTACAATTTGCTTTTGGTCTCCGCACAGTCCCTACCGCTTTGGCCCAAATTAATTCAAATTGTGTATAGTGTAGTGGGTCCTTGCATAAATTTGTAAAGGCTTTTAGGCCTTGTTCTCTCGAGGGCGTGTGCGTCGTCGTCGTCTTCGTGATGATGCGATTGTGAAATTGAATTTTTAGTATCGTCTTCCCTTGAAGTGCCCCCCATATACACACCCACACTCGTTATATATGTATGTTAGCGGCGACAAACTTTTGGCAAGTGGCTTCGGGAAACGTGTCTCGACTGTGGTTTGACTTGTTGGAATTCAGCCTGGCTTGAATGCTGACCTTGGCTTGGCCTGAAGTCCCACAGAACTGGCCTGGATGAGTTTTCAATTCGCCAAAGGGAAACTTTGCTAATGGGGAAAAATAGATTTTAGTAGCCTACTTTTCAGCACAAAGCAAGGAATATAAAGTCCTTGAAGCACAAGTAGTCAAGGAGCAGCAGCTCTAACTCAAAGGTAGTTGCAGCCAGCTTGACTGCTTCTATTTATACAGTGCCAAGTGGTTATTATGCAAGTCCAAATCGATTTGCAGGCAATTCGTGTAGCCCCAGGAATAAGACTTCCTCCTGCCAAAGACGAGGCCACAAATATGCGCATATATTTTGGGCTAGACACGTGCATAAACATCAACAGGCCATTCTCGCCATTTAGGGTATTTTCGGCATTTTCTTCTGCCTTTCCGCCAAAGGTTACTGGCTGCCGTTGTGAGAGCTTCAAACAATTTAATCAAGTGAGCGGACGATTTGTGGCTAACACCCATGAACGCCCACCAAGCACACACACACACACACGAGCATGTCCTGAGACAAAATGGGCGAGTGTCTTGAGAAGAAGGGCGAACGGGAAATGCACGAGCTGAGCGGAAACAGGGCGTGGGAAATGCTACTACGACGATGCTCGGCATCAGCAACGGAATCACAATCAGGCTCAGGCGGTTGGCTGGAAAAGTTTCTCGTGTTTACTAGCCATAGCATCTACCATGTTATATACAGATACAGGCCAAGATATTAGCACTTAAGATGGTGATAAAAAAAGGGATGAAATCTGGGACAATATCAGGTTACTACAGTTTGTTTTAATGTTTGCAAGAGTTAAATAGGAACCCTTGGTGGACAGTTCTGTTCTGAAAGATTGTTTTATAATATTAATGTTTAATAGTTAGATAGTTTAACACATTCCACAAAAATTAACACAAAGTAAAGTAATTTGTTTGTTAAAAATTTCAAACAGGGAAACTAACTTCAAGTATTGGGAAATTTGAATACTTAGAAACTAGAACTCAAAAACATCGATATTGATTTATCTTTAAATAAAATTAAGTTGACTAATTATATGGATTTTTTCTAATAAAACTTAAATTCCAGCTGTGAGCAACTATATTGTGTCGCATACTTTTGAGAATCAATATAACAACCCGTAGAGAAGTGCTATCGTAGCTTACTTTAGCAACGAATTATTATTGGTAAATCAATCAATTTTTAAAATCCTTTCAACTCCCTTTTTCCACTTCAAAAGAAAACATTTTAGAAAGATTGCTTCGCTGTTGTAAATATTCCTTTGACCCCAGCTGTATGTTCATACAAAGTGCATGTGGGATGGTATGCAAATGCAAACGGGCAGGTAAATAAAGAGGGCTGTCAGCCAGAGCCATTCACGCCCCACCAATGGACATTTGATGCACTTGAAAGCCTTTTCCCGCTGCTCCTGCCCATCCTGCCGCTCCTGCTCCTCCTGAATATGCGCCAACAAGTCAGGTGACAGACTGCGCGGGGGCTTGAAGCGTGAGGACTTTGACAAGTAAACACCACCAGCCAGGCAGCCCACCCACTCGATATATAAGACTGAATGAATGGATGGATTGATGGGTTGGGTGGGTGGTGGGTAAAGGTGTAGGGATACTAGAAAAACGAAGGGAACGCCAGCGTTGGTGGCGTAGGTGGCACGAATCTAAGTGAAGCGTAGCACAGAAACACGGTAACAAGCGAAATTATGCAAATCAAATTATACGATGACAATGTTAAGGCTGCTGCCTGGCGGACAAGGCCACAAGGCCGTTGCGAGTGACACTGACAGCCTGTGATAAGGCTCCTGTGGCCAGCAACAGAAGATGGAGGAACTGGAGGAACTAGGGCAGCAGTAGCAGCCACCATAGTTGACTTAGCCCAGTCGAACGTCAATAATGTGGAGAGGAAATGTGTCACGGGCAGACCGGGGACATCCTCAACAACTGGGAATCGAATGGAGCGCCAGGCTCAAGGGCAGTGCACACAGGGAAAAACTATCAAGAGCCATAAATAGTATTTTTAGAATTTAATTCTGATAAATTATTAAGGTTGGCTTGAAGTCTTTCTCTTTAAAGAATTTCTTATAATTTTCATATATGCTTTTTAGTAGCTCATAGAGAGTGGCAAAAAAATATGCCTGAAATAAAATAGGTAAAAAGGAATGCTTAAGCGGTATGCATGTTATTAAAACTTTTAAAAATATGTAAAAAATTAAGCAATTCCATTTTAAAGGTACCTAATTTAGTGTAAATTTGTTTCTCTTTACAATATAAACATTAACACCTTTTCAGGTGTTTACCACCCACATACGTGTCTTCCATTTCCCTTCGCTTTTCTTTTTTGTTACTGTGCAGCTTTGAGAATCGATAAAAACCAATTTCCACTCACTCCGCACTCGCCCACTGACAAGCGCAATCAATTACGATATTTCCCACATGGCCGCCCCACTTCGAACATCCCACATAATCCGGACTCCGGACTCTCAACTTACCATCATGTCCTCGGGTATGTAAAAATCGGATACGGCCGCCGCCAGATAGAGCACTGCCCGCTGCTCGAAGGCGGCCAGGCACTCGCAGGCGGCGCGCAGCAGCCACATGTAGTCCACCACGCTGGTAAAGTTCACGTACAGGATCATCTGCGTCTCGCGGGCAATCTTATACTTGGCCAGAACCGGAGCAAATACGTCCACCGAGTCCGGCTTGATGGCTATCGTCGAGCTTTGGCTATTGTCTGCAATGTCCAGCATGTCGAAGAACTGCTGACCGGTAAAGTGGCGCGTAAAGGGTTCCAGCGACTTGTGGCGGTGCATAAAAATCACGGCATAGTCGTGGTCCAGGAAGTATTCCGCCGAGGCGGAGCCACGCGTGCCGGCGCTGAAGTTGTCCACAAATCGCACAGTGTTGTGCTCAAGGGGGACTGTTGTGCCGCCGGACTGGAAATGGAAGAGGTAGAAGAGTTTCATTAAAGAGATATTCAAGTTTAAGCCAGAGGGAGTACGAGTTTGGCTTTGGCTGTCTGCAATTAACTATCTATAACATAGTAGAATTATCATGATCTATAAGCGTATTATGTGTGAAATCAGCAATTTTATGGTCCCATAAATTATTCCTTAATATTTATTTATGCTCCAAAGTATGCAACAGCTGGAATTTAACTGCAATAAATCTGTTAAGCGGTTTAAGCGCGGAAGACCCTGACAACACTTTAAGGTATCCATCTTAATTGATTTATTAGCAAACATATGAGCTTCACATACATTCCTTTGACTCTGTCTGTCCTGGGGCAAATCATTGGCTTGGAAAACAGACAGATAAATACACATATTGGCAGCCATATTTCCTCTAAGGTAGTTAATCATTTGATTCAGATTAATCTTCTTACATTGGCTATAAATCATAAAAACGCATACTCGTATTATGAATTTATTGCTCAACGTTGGCATAAATCACAAAAGGATTAAGGCACCAACATGTAAAATACAGAAGACCCAATATATTTTCTAAATTTTCGCTTTCTTGCAGATATTTCCACTGACTTTCATATTTTTTTTTTCACCAAGTACCTAAGTAAACCTTAAATATTTCTGGATTATCATGACCTTGTTTAAATTAAATATATATTTTTGTTGCTTGATGAACCAGCTTTTTTCAAAATTCTCAGTACTCGGTGTTTTGAAACTTTTCGGGGTTTTTGGGCAAACAAAAAGAGAGCAAAGAACTATTTGAATTCCCAGAAATAAAACCAATTACATGAATGCAAATTTATAAAATATCATCAAATTAAAATGCATATTTTTGTCTTGACTTTTTGAAATGATATAAATTTCTTACGAAACAAATTAAATACTTTAAACAAATAGAGAAAATGTAAATGTATGCCTTTAAAAGTCTTTACAGTCTCTTTAAAATATTTACATAGTAAGACATTTCGTAATTTTGAGTACGCTTACAAATTTGTAATTTTAACATTTATGCAATATATTGTTTCCTTCCCTTTACACAAATTTTAAGCACCCTAGGAAATTTCTGTAAACACCGTTTTTATACATTTAACTTCTGACTTTAATTTATGCACATAATTCCCGCTTTTAAAGCCCGGAGAACACCTCGCATTCCCCATTAAAGCTTTCACCAGTTGGCGGGGTCAAGTTTAACCCTTGTTGCTGACCCCAAATCAGCATTTGCTGACAAGATTTCTTAACAGAACCCAAATCAGCAGCGGATTCCCAGCTTACCGTGACAAGGACGATGCGGTTTTGGAGCGTGTTGTGGCGCTCGCAGAACTCCTTCAAGAGGGAGCGATTGTCCTCAAAGTCTGCGGGCGGCAGGTGCGTGTTGTAAAAGTCCTCCCAGTGCGTCATTTTAACAATCCTTTGCTGCTGCTGCTAATTGGCCGCGTAAACGGAAGCTCGCAAAAAACGGAAAGCGGCAGCCTTCCGCCGGAAACTATGCACTGCTAATTAATAAACACACACCGTGGCGGACGGCGAGCAAACAAAATCAATTTCGCCACACGCACGTACTTTTTTAATTGATTGATTTGGCTTTTTGCACTTGTTTTTTGTTTTGTTGTATTTTCTTATTTCTTTTTTAAGCCGAACTTTATTAAAAACCGAAGCGTGGGCCTAGTGGGTTGGGGGCGGGGGATGGCTCTGCTGCTTATCAATGGAGTTGTAGACAGCGGAGAGAGCACGGCGCGCGAAGGAAGCGGGGCGGCGGAACGGAATCGAGGCGCTCTTTCCGGAGAGAGCCAAACGAGAAAGCTGGCGCAGAGCTTAAAATGCTACTAACGTGCACACGGCAGCGAGTTCCGCGGGAGTCTAAACCGAAAAATGCGACGGACTACGGTTGAGGACGAACCGGAATGCGGACAGGCGCACTCAAATTCGTATCTTTATTCGCACGAAACGAGGCTGTCGCAGGTTCAAAGTGCAGGCCACAAAAAAAACACGCAAGACACACGAATCAGCTGATGGCAGTGTTGGTCAGCGACCGAGTGGGGGCGGTGGGCAACTGGTTCCGGCGGCTGCAGCATACTTGTTGCTTGTCAACAAAGTAAACAACGTATGGCAGGGTTGAAATACCTGAGAAACTAATTAATTAGTATCAAGGAATAAGTAAAGAATTACATTTGCTGTGTTTCCAGTCAGCAGTAAGTTCTTTGGCCTAATTTAGAGTTTCATGAACTAGTTCACAATTTAGAGGCTCTGCTGAATCAATAAAAGCAAAGTTGGCTGCGGTTCAGGTTAGCTTTCAGTGTTAACAGTTGCAAAAATGCGCAAATTTAATTGAATTTAAATTTGAAATAATGGTAATAACTAAATTTTTGAGAATCTGGCCGACCAGTGACTTTTAATATTCATATTTCAGGCTTAATATATCATCTGAACCCGTTCAAAAGCTAAATAAGACCGCAACTTGACAAGTTTGGTTCAAATTAACATATACTTGTTTTATTTTCGATTACAAACGCTTTGCTCTATGCATATTGTTAGTGCAAGGGACGTACAAAAGAATCTCTAGAACAATATCACAGAAACTTATTAACTAATTGGCGCTGTCAACTGCGCCAGCTACTAAGAAATCGGCGGTAATGGCGGGCGACCTTTAGTATCGCCGTTTAAAGTGTAATTGGGAAGTGGAATGCTTTTCAGCTTGTCGTGGAAATTTATGGCATTCATTAGACGAGTGCGCCGGCACCTCTGCCCGCTCTCTCCATCTGGATACGAGTCGTGAGTGCGCACTTTAATCCGCTGCCAGGTCCAGGTCGCGTAAGCACACACTGGATCGGATCAAATCGGACCAGATTTGCGCCCGGACTACGCCCGGGGCGTGGCCGGCGTCGTTGTCGGGGCGTAGACATGATAATCGACGTCGTCGATGCCGGCTGCCTCCTCCTCTTCGAGATCCCGGTTCACCAGTCGCTCGCGCATTCCATACCGTTGCCTGAAAGTTGGCAAAAAATTAGCACTGCGAAAATTAGGACAATTAGCTTAGGTTAAGACTTACTCCAGGTGCGAGCGCCATATGACCAGGCCGGCGTACAGAGCCAGGGAGACCAAGGCCAGTGCCATTACCACAATGCCGAGCAGCACGTGACCCTCGCTAACAGAATCCGCCTGCACGTCCACCGGCGTCATTTCGATATTTTCAGAGGCAAAGGTGTCTGTGTCCGTACTGAAGACCACACCGCGCCCCTTGAAGCGCTCCTCCAGATCCTCTGAGTCATTCAAGCCGCTCTCGTGCTCGTCGTCTTCGTCTCCTGATTCCAGGATCTCCACATCGTATTTATAGTTATGGGCCAGCACCAGATTTGTGGCCGAGTTCAGTTGATCCTCGTCACGGTGGGGATACGCCTGCCGTGGCAATTCCTCCGATTCCTCAGCTGAATCGGAGTCCAAGGCGGTATCCTGGATAGGAAAAAGAAATAACATTATTAGATATATTTAAACAAAGCTTTATTTTTTATAATATTAAAAAAGTTTTAATCAAAACTAAACCCATTTCTGTGCAGTGTACAAACGTCACCAAATAAAAGGCGGGTCTTGTCATCGATGCGGCTTTCGCTGGCAGTTGAGTAATTGATTTCCCCCTGGCACGTGATTCTATGCAAGTTCTATGCCGAATTTGGTAACAAACACATTTGAAAGTGGGTGGACGGTTTTTTTAGCAACTGTTTTCCAGTGGCTCATCAACTATTGAGGTCATCCCTCGGGCAGTTAGACATAAAAAGTAACCCATAACACTTTTAAAAGACAGGTGCTAGACGAAAGTATTCATTTTTGGTCCCAAGTTTGAAGTGAAGACATAACAATAATATATATTTAAGAGACTTTCACAGTACTATACTTTAGGCACCATAAAAACCCTTAAGTGTGTAATAAAAAAAACTTAACGAGCCAGTTTACAAATTTCGTTTTATAACTAATTACTTTTGAAACAATTGTTTATCTCTTAAAAGTTTAGATGACTAAGTATCTGAATTTAGTAAAACCCATGAAGCTTGAAATAACGTATACGACCTGTGGAACCATTAAAAATAATATAAATAACTCAGTAGGTAGGCAGTTGAAATTTATTTAGTTTAGAGTAAATTTTTACATTTTTTTGAACTAACTCTAAACATTAAATTCTTTTTGGAAACTACACAAATATGTATGTACATATGTGTTGGTAATTTGTTGAGGTAAGTATTTTAAGTAGATTTTTATTTAAATATCTTGTTTTTTAATTCTAAACACTTAATTCTTTATTTCAAGTGCACAATTATGTCTTAAAGTTGGCTGGCAACAATTATAAATAATATTACCCATAAGGAAATTGGACTTGCGATGACTCATAGACTAAACATTTCAACACTTTTCGTAAGCCAAACTCAAACTTCTCTCTGCGCACATTAATCATCGTTTTAAAGCCCGGTCTCACCTTTTATACGTTTCAATTACCTAACTTCAGGTGATAACATACTGAAAGATACACTTTCGATGGCCAAACACACCTGAGACGACAATTGTGAAACGCAGCTGAAGTTCGCTCAACCTACAGCTGTTGTTGTTCGACGTTATCAGAGAGGTCACCACTTATCTGGCCTAATCTGTTTACCCATCTTTTTCCACAAAAATAATGCTAATTAGTAAGTTGTTTTTACGGTAAGAGATCACTGGCGAGATCACTCTCACTGCTGTGTTTATTTACACAGCAAATCTTGGGAGATTGCCTGACCTCGATGACTGAAGGGGTCTCGGGATGTGAACTCTGTATTTGGCAGTGACAATATCTTACGACTACGTGACTGGTTTCTGACTCTGTCTCCAACGGCAGGCAAGCACTTAATCTCTCGTGTAACTGCTCGATTTGTTTTTACAACCAACAATGGCTATACCTGATAGGTTTATAAAAAGGTGACAAGAACGAGATCGAGATCTCGGATATCTCGTAATCAGCCTAATCTGCTCGGCAACAAAAGGGGGGGATTTTCCAGTGGAGATTGGAGATCACGAAGCTCCGAGCTCCCTGAGACGTCACGGCAGCCGAGGAATTACCTAGAATTCCATTGAATGACTCACCTACCTAAGCACTTTGGGAGTCTCTTTTTTGTCTCAATTATAACCCCCGTCCGGCTCGGTGGAATTTCGTGACTAAACCCTCAACGCTTGGGGTTTCTTTAATTTTATGCAAAGTTTCATTGCGTGCGCTTTTTCTTTTCCTCATTTAGCATTTCTTGGGAGCCTTAAAAGGCAAACCCCGCGCGTGTCTTCTTGTGGCTTTTGCATTTAATCAAAGTGAAAATAAATAAACATTTTTAAAGCGTAAATTTCCGGTTCTCGGGGTAAAAATAAACCAAAAAAAATGAATGCACTGGCTCATATTTCACTCAACCGGCGTTCGTTACTCCATGTGCGTCAGTCTCAGTCTGAGTAGCTTTGTCCGGTCCTTAGCCTGGCCCAGTTACTCCCCCTTGTGTGGCTTTGATTCTTTTTGGCCAACTCACCTTTACGACAGCTGTCTTATTTTTGGACACATCTCCTGCAGCTCCGACTCCTCCTGCTACGGTTCCTGCTGCTGCTCCAGCTTCAGCTCCTTTTCCTCTCAGATCACTTAACTCCGTTAAATCCTGTGAGGGCTTGGCTCGGGCTAAAAGAGAAAGCAATTAACCAGAAAATCAGAGATAATGAGTTCGGTTGAATTAGCCGGTTGTATTTGGTTACAGCTTATCGGGCTACCTGAACGCCGCAGATCTTCCTACATTTCGGAGGAATCGCAAATATTTGTGCCGAGACTAGCACCTTTCAGCCAGTAAAAAACACACGCTAAGATATGTTTGCTTATCTCGCAGTCGCAGTTACAAACTCTGATTTTATTCAGAACCAGACCCAGACAATACGGATCGCGGTTCTCCCCGGGCATTTTATCAGTTGACACGGATTCTTTGGCAATGCTTTTTGGCAAACAAACCGAAAGCGTGTTGGAGCTTAAAAAGCAGGCATAAATTAGCACAATTGCGTTCAAAATAATAGCAGAAAATGAGTTTATTTAAGAGAGAATATGTGGCTAAGAAGGATACAGTTTTTCAACTATTTTTGCATAGAAATAAAATAACGTTAGTTCACAGAAATCCTACTTTTCATTATTTTATGCTTTCAGATCTTGATAATAGAAAGAGAATATAACTTTGGGGTTTTAATAAACTATATTCATCATAATCGTGCCATTAATAAAGTGAAAACAGATTTGAAGATATTATAAAAACCAAAATTAGATTTGGCTTTATTACAAATAATACAAAAATGTATGCAAATATTTTATAAGGCTTTCGTTTAAATGTAATTAATACATATTCTATACTTTAACCTACTTTACATTTTTATATTAACCCATTTTAAATTCATGAATGATCTCTATAACGCCTTCCTCAGCTGTACTGTTTTTTTGTGGGTCTATGTGGTATTCATTAAACCTGTTCATATATACTATATAGCGCAAAACCAAACAGCAAACACACATTTCTAATGCCACCAACGATTTTGCCAATGCCGATGGAATCACCATGCGATTCGCATAAATCGCATCGAAATAGCATGCTGCTGGCTGGGAAGCTCCCAACAAAAAAAAATAAAAATTCCACAAAAAAGCACATGATATGGCGGCTATATCTTGCATTTCATTGCAATTGACATTCATAAGTCCACTAGTTTTTCGATTTCTCAGTACGTGACAATGGTTAAAGCCTTGTCCCAGTGAAGACTTGATCCAGTTTTTTTTGACAAGTGCCAAAGAAGCGTCCAGAGTTTGTCTTATCAGTTAACACCTGGGACTAACATCTTTAGGGGAAATAATATAACTTAATGCTCTGCTTATAAGAATCTGACACCTCATAATCTCCCAGCTAAGACCGGGTGTATCTTTTGGCAATTCGTTATAAACTAATATACCCAGATAATAAATAATTCGTTTTATGCGAAAAGCGTGTAGACGTGTCATAAAAGAATTCAAGAAAGATGTTGGTTATTATTTGTTCTAGAAAAGGTATACTAACTATAAAGTATGTTTAACATTTAGTAAGCGCAATTATAAAATTAAGATATACATTTGTGTATATGTACATAGATAGTTAGATACTGTTGAAGAATGGGATGCTACCTATAAGATCAGATTTGTAAATTACAATACTGATCCATTCAACATAATAATTGCTAAAGATCGATTAATGCCCTTTTTTTTAATGGTTCAATATTTTAAATTGATCTTGATCTCGATCTATTCATATCTATTTTAAAATTTTGAAGAGTATTACTGTTGTGTTCTGTGGGTCTCTAAAATCCTTAATGTTTATTTTCCCTCATAAACACTTAAAGAAAAAAACCCATTAATTTAACCACAACTGTTCCAGGTACCATAACTGCGTATCAATCATGTAACCATATAGCAGGAAAGAGCCCTGGCGAAATCTTATCTGCAATGTGAGCCAGCTGGAGTCCCCCAGTGGAATTAAAGTCTTGCAATTTAATTTTGCGACTTGGCGGCGACGGGAACCTTGATGGACGACGACGAGGACGGCAGGCGGTCTCCCCAACAATAAAGCCCCCATATTTATGCCCCGTAAACCTGGCTTACAAAGGCAAACCGAGCCGAACCGGACCTGGTCTTGGCTCTTGGCTCTTTGCTCTTGGCAGGCCACTTATTAAGGCAAAAAGGGTGAACCGTAAACTGTTAACTGTCTAGCCGAGTGGCGGCTCCTCCATCTCCATCGCCATCGCCATCTCATCCAGCTGCGCTCGAAACTAGTTTCCCTGCAGAAGTGGAAATATCGAGATCGGGCTCGCCTTGGCTCTGCTCGGTTATCTATCTTTTATGGCTTGCGTTGTTGTCACTGCGGATACACATGGCGGTGGAGGTACTTACACTCGGCCAGAAGCAGAACCATCAGCAGTAGCAATGCCAAACTCTTTGTGGTGCCCATTTCGCGATTCTGCTGGATATATGCGGGCTCCGTCACTTCCTTTATAAGCTTCTCTTATCACACACGCACAAGTTACGCGCCCCTCGATCGCTGGTTTATTTTTGCCAGGTGAATAAGCGTTGATCGGGTGTTAGCACTTTTTTTACGAGAATTTATTTGTTGTTCCGCCAGACGTGTTTTGTACGTTGCTGTCGCGGCAAGCTTTCGGACTGAAATGAAATTTGAGCGGCGAAGCACGAAGTTTTGCTCAGTTAAGTTGAGTTGTAGGGTTGTCAGATACTCAAAAAGTATGTGGATCGATCGTATTTTGATATTTACTTATTTTGTTATTTTTTATATGTGCCAGAAAATATCGTGAATTATAATTATTATTATTGTTGGCCACAAAAACATGTATTACGTTTAAAGAGTTTTCTAATTAAAGGGAATGTAAACCAGTTTTATTTTATAATTTACCAAATATATATTTATTTTTTTATATTAAACTACCTTTAAATAAATCTATGTACATTTTCTAGGACTTGTAGAAGGAAAGTTTGTGGATATCCCTTTGAGTAAAACCTGAATTAATAGATATTAAAATAAAATAATTATATTTGCAATAAATCGTTACAAAAAAAATGATCAAAATAATGATATTTTGATTGATATTTGACAACCTGTTGTGAGGTGCCAAAGCTCTCGGTTCCATGTTAAGTTTGCTGGGTGGTTAACTGATCAAGGTTTGAGGCAGTAACAGAACTGTTATTGTAGCAGGGCTGAATAACATTACATGAACAATTGAGGGTACTCAAATTGTAAGAAAACGTATCCTACTGTAAAAATATCCCTATTTACTAAATATATGTACAAATTTTTAAAATTGTACGAATAAGATTTGTATTTTTATATTTCCTATGTAAAAAAGCAAAATGCAACTGCTGTACCTTTAAACTACTTTATTTTAATGTGTATAACTTCAAGAATTGCTAGATAGCCACATTAAAAAAAAAAAAATAATTTAAAACTTAAATTAAATATACTTACTCATCATCGAAAAATTTCAAATGTCAAAATAAGTTTAAGCAGATTCGTAAAAGTATTGAAGTTTGTTTTATTTTCTACTCATTCTAGGTGACGCCTACGGTTGCCCAAGGAGCAAGCATAGACCTGGATGTCTGTGAACAGGGTAAGGGAATAACACTTAAATCTCAAGAATTCACCAGTTGCTTTATCGGTCGACTATATCTAAAAATATTGAAGATTTTTATTTTTTTTTTCTAGACATTTTGAGTTTGGCGTTTTGGGGACTTCAGTACAACTCTTTGGATTCCGTGTGTACAGTCAATTTGCCGATGCCCAAGCTAACCGGGGCGAATTCCGTATTTACAAGGGACGGGGGGATCGGGATCGGGATGATGCGGGGGTCTGGGGGTCTTAAAATACCTAAACACAACTTCTATACTCAACAATTTGGTCTTATGCTCACTACTGATTCTATGCCTATGCCTGCGACGACATAGGGCGCTTGCACTTTAAGCTTCAATGATTTGGATTTGGCCAGGACACCAGCGGAGAACCACGATCCCGATGGCCACCACCCGCACCGTTCGCGAACGATGTCGGACGTGGGCCGGTGCGGGGCGTGGCCGCAAGGAACGGCCGACCGGAGGCGTCCTTTCTGAAGGAGGACGAGCCGTGCCGGCAGACTGCTGCGCCCGGTCCGGTGATTCGGGGGGATAAAGTTCGCGGGACCGACCAGCAGCCCCTGTCGGGCGGACGCAGTCGACTAGAAGCGGACAAAACTTTCAAAGTAATCGAAAGCGAAACCTTTGTACACACATTTGGATAGAGTCCTGCGGGTCATCGTCGTCGAGTTCGTGGTCATTTCATCGTCAAAGCTCAGTGTCCAGTGATCTTTTTCGTTCGTTTTTGTGGAGGTGAATGCGGGAAACTTAAACTGCTCGTTAAAAAAAACAGATGGGCTTGGCAATAGCGCGCACGCTAAACAAATTGCTCCTGACTGTTGGCGGCCAGCTCCAACAACCGCCATGCCGCCTTTGGGTTGAGTTCGTTGCGATCGCGACACAGCACCCAGACGTAGTGCACCCGCATCACCTTCTCCGGATCGCCCTCTACCACCTGGGCCTTTTGGTCCCGGACGCACATGATTTGCTGCGCCTGGAAAGTGATAATCAGTACAGGGCCCTGCTCCATCACCTTGCCCATGGCCAGCTCGATGTTCTCGATGTCAAGGATCTTCGAGTCCAGATACAGGCCGGCCTTCTTTGCCGTCGTAATGGGCGTGGCGATAATGTTGTATGTGCTCTCGAAGCACCAGTCCTTCAATATCTCCAAATCGCCCCGCACAATTGCCTCCAGTATGTTGGGAATGAAGTCCGTTTCGCAGTCTCGAAGGAACTCCTTTTGATCAAAGCTCGGATCGATCTTGACCAGCTCTGTCATAGTCTCGGACAGCTCCGTCTTTGAGAAGAGGCCGCCCATCACGTCGGAAACTTTGTCGGTTAGCAGGCGGGAGGCACGGATCATGGGGTTATCAGACTCGTCGTATTTCACCTTCCAGTCGAGGACCTTATTCACGTACGTGTTGTTGTTCTTGAAGTTCTCCCATGACTCGTAGAACTTTGAGTCCTTGTGCAGCTCCATACCTGAAAAGTGAGGGTGGGATTGATTTACTTATATTTCATTGAACTTTGACCTCTCATACTTACCAGTTGCTTCCGTGTTGGGTTCTACAACGCGATCGCTGTCGCTCATGTCTAGCTGGACGCGCTTTCGCAGCTGGGCAGGCGGCCGATAGACACGATTCTCTATGCTCGTCATGTCCATCTCCTTCTTGATGATCGTCGTCGTGTTGGAGATGGCCTGGAAGGCACCGGACTGGCCCAGCTTGCCGCTGGTGTCCGATATCGTGTCGCTGACGCCCTTAGCCTTCTTCGACAGCTCCTCGGTAACCTTCTTGGCCAGATCCGACTTGCTAGCATCATCGATAACGTCGCCCACCTTATCCTTGATGGCGTCCAGCTGCTCCTTCAGCTTGCTCGACGACTTCTGCGCCTCCGACTCGACAATGTTGAACTTTTGTCGTGCTGACTTCAAGGCGTCGGACTCCTCAAGTTTCTGGGCCTCCTCCCGGAACTTGCGAATGTTGTCCTTGATCTCCTTGCTCTTATCCATCTCCGAGCGCATGTTGTCGATGAACTGCGAGAAGAAGCCGGGCCTGCGCCCCGCCTGCTGGCTGTAAAATCGTGGCTGCGGGGTGAAAGGCTGACTTAACCCGAGCGCCCCGTGGAGATTAACCAGCCGGAGGCTCACCTGCTGGTGCTGCTGCTGCTGCGGGGTTTGCGTAAACTGCTGGCACGTGAAGAGGCCAGCGCGCTCCCGCGCAATAGCAACAACTCTGTACTGCAATGAGAAAAATCATTTAGACCGAAGGTTTAACCTCGAAAATCGGGCACATGTATCGTAAGGGGGGTTCGTTGCTGGTGGCCGCTGCAAAGCTGGAATGATGAGTGAAATTACCATGGTGGAGGTGACTGGTGACCTTTTGCTGAGGTTTCGACCGGTGGCGAATGTTCGCGAGTATCGCGTCAGAAGCTCAAAACTTTATGTAATTCCTGCCGCGAACCACGCACGTATCAACAGTCAGCTGTTCTCTTCCGTTAAGCGCGCGCCGGTGTTGCACAACGTCTTTAGATCGTTGGCGCGCATTCGATTGGTCAATTGTTCGATTGGTCGGTAGTCCGATAGTCTCACGCGGTATCGTCAGTGTGCGCGATTTTTAAATTTGTCTGCAATGGACACTGGTTGAGACGACGCATGTGGCGTGTAGGTGATTCGTTTGGGGATATGTTTATATTTTTTCGTTGATAAGTAGAGCTCACTTGCTGTGTTTTTGTATTTATTTGCAATGCGCTAATTTCAAGGGATTTGATGCTGGTATTAAAACAAAGAACTGAGTTTAATCAAATTTTATCAAAAGTTACTTCTTTAAACCAGATTTTGGGGTATTAAAATATACCCCAAAACTTAAATGTATATTTTAATAGTTCTTATTTGTTTATTTTATTTTTTATTTAAGTTTAGCGACAAATAAGAATATCGGTATTACTAGTAGCATTTATCGAACTTATACCACCTGTAGCCAACAACCGTTACTTGGCGCACATAGCTTTGCATCGAAATCTGAAAACTTTATTCCGTTCTGCTTTGTCTCCGGGACTTATTCTATTTATTTTATATCGCGTCCTGACCGCGAATCCCCTGAAACCTAGCCTAAACGTTAATGTCCAAAGTAAAGAAGTAACAAGAATACTTCATAAAGTGAAACTCCGCTTGGTTATTCGCGGATCTGTTGGAAGCTAAGTGCGGTAAATTTTTGCGCCCCTTTGAACGTCAGCCATGTTTCGCAGCAATCTGGAAGGCAGCTCCGCATCCGTGAGTGCCCCCCATACCGGGTGGGAATATTGCCCCGCTGACGCTGCTCCTTTCCAGGACAACTTTGCGGCTTTTCACAGCAGAGGAGGACTCAACTTGCTGGGTCTGCAGAACATCTTTTTAGACACGAGTGGCGGTGGAAACAGCAGCCTGCCGCCCACACCGTCCATTTCGTCGGCCACGCTCAGTCCGCCAAGTACCCCCCTGACACCGTTGACCCCCGAACCGACTGCGCAGACGACGCACTTCCCTCTGCTGGCTGACAGCGCCGCCGCGGCCAACACTTTACTGCTCCAACGGCAGTACCACTACCATCTGCTGCTCCAGCAACAGCAACAACAACTGGCTTTGGCGCAGCACCAGTTGGCGCTGGCGGCGTCGGCGGCGGCTGCCAACGCAAATCACCAACAGCAGGACGAGATTGCTCGATCTTTGAAAAGATTCGCACATCTGACCCCGGGCGCAGCAGGTAAGGAGAGGGGAACATCAAAATGGCGCCGCGGACAACTAAGTACAAAAGTTGGCGGGCGAGAAAGAGATGACTTGATGTCGAAGCACAGTTAGGCAATGCTCATGGGCGTACTTTAGGGGGGTCTAATTGAAGGTGCAATGACTCTGAAAAGTATTTTTGTAAAAAAAAAAAAATGGCGAGATTAAGTCAACCTGTTGACTATTTCTGTAATTTCCTTTGTTTTTGTTTTCTCATTTGAATTTTGTTTTATACCCTTATCCTCTTTGTAGTGCATTCTTTTCTAACCCGTAGGCCCTGGGCCATTGAACTCTGCAACACTTTCGCGCATACATTTATCAACACTCAAAAAATCCGTTTTACCGTTTCTTTCGCGGTCTGTTGCGATTGCGCTTTACTTGCTTATTCGCGTATTGTTGGAAATAGATTTAAGCAAGATCTTGCACGAATTGAATGTGAAAATTTCGAACTAAAAATAAAAATGTCGCTGATCAATGCGGAAGTAATACTGAGAAATTATCAACTTGCAGAAGACGCGGCTTGCACCATGCAAGAAGCGATGCAGGAGTTTGCGACCAACGGCTATGTGAGCGACGACATCAACCGCTTCTCGTACGCCACTACACCGCCGGCCGCCCAGACGCCACCTCCTGCGGTGCAGCAACAGCAGCAGCAACAACAGCAGCAGCAGATGCACCTGCCTCTGGGGCGCAATCCCCAGCCACCGGCCAATGGAATTGTGATGCCACTATCGGCACCACTCACCGCCCACTGGCTGCAGAGCTACAGGGAGCAGCTCAACAATGTGTGGCGTCACATGTCCTATATGCCTGCCGCTACCAGCGTATCGGGACTACAAGCACAGGCCACGGCGCCCATGTCTCCCAATTTAGGGGTGGGAGTGAATCTGGGATTGCCACTGCAGCCGGAACAAGTGCGGAACGGAAGTAGCCTTAATACCAACAATGCGAACAAGATGCACAAGCGCTTTAACAAGGCCAAAGAGGTGAGATCTTAATTCTTAACTTAAAATTTAGAATTTAATACATTTAACTACACTTGAACAGATCAGCCGCCACTGCGTGTTCTGTGAGAACAATAACGAGCCGGAGGCGGTGGTCAACAGCCACACAGTGCGGGACAGCTTCAACCGAGTGCTGTGCCCGAAATTGCGCACCTACGTGTGCCCCATTTGCGGGGCATCTGGGGACTCGGCACATACCATTAAATACTGCCCCAAGAAGCCGATTATTACCATGGAGGATGCGATTAAGGCAGAGTCCTTTCGCTTAACCAAGAGTGGCTACTACAAGCAGCAAATGAAGGTCTAAATGCGACGAGAAGTCCAGCAGGAGCAGAGGCTCTGGCAGCTTTTGCAGCGTTTATATAAACTGAAATATATATACGCGTTCCGATCGAAGCTGGATGCAGAGCTAGACTTAAAACACAACAACATAGCGCCTGGCGCGTTCGATTTTATAAAGTTTTTAAACTTGTCCCGTGCCTATATTTCCATAGTATAGTAGTCATCAACCCATCACTCAAAGTTTAAGCAAAAAGTATATAAAAAAATGTTCGTTTCTGTAAAAAGAAGCAAAATTCTGTAATAGAAGGTACTCACGATATCGTAATATTTGTTCAACCGTCGTGGTCGATAAAAACATCTCGCGATCCGAAAGTTAATGGAAGGAACTGCCGGCCTACAAAATGTCTTAAACATTTTAATCGTATGTTGTTTGTTTCAGGCCGACACGATTTCGGTATATGTATCTGTAATTGGAATACAGTGTGTACTAAAATTTTGAAATAAGAGAGAGCACTTTGAATATCGAACTGCCAATCATAATATAATATAAGAATTTAAATTGAAGCCTGGTAAAGGAAAGAGCAAGGAACACTTTCGATCAATTCGGCGACACTAACATTCTCATTGTGAAAGTTTTTAAATTTTTGACATTTCTTAATATTTTGATAAATCAAGATAATTTTTTTTACTACTTGTATCACTTAAATACATTCCAAACACATTCATATCTTTATATAAGTAAAATATATATTTTTTTTATCGTGTTTCACCCAGTTTCAATTTTCAAAAATGTAATTATCAACGAATCACATAATCAAAATTACTTTTGAGCTTATAATTTTTTTATAACTATCATTTTTTATTTTTTTGTAATGATGTACATAATGAAGTTGAAGGAAATGTAATAAAGATTTAATTTTCATTAAGTTCTAACTTATAAATCGTGTTATTTCTAATCCTCATCTCCGTCTCGTCGCTTCTCAAAGAGGGCCAGGAAAATGCCATCGGTTAAATCGCTATCCGGCAAACAGTAGAGGCAATTCTTGCCAATCTTGGCATATTCCTTGTCGCCCACATTCTGCCACTTGTTACGCAGCGCCTTCTTGCAGCTCAGCAGCTTGAAGGAGGGATTCAGCTGCAGGCAGCGCTGCACCACCTGCTCATTTTCCTCTTTCCACAACGAGCAAGTGCAGTAGGCGATCCGCTTCACGTTGGGAAAGGCGCTCATGGCGTGCGACAGGATCTTGATCTGTAACCCAGCCAGTTTATACAGTCGCTTGTCATCCTTCTGCTCGTCGCACACGCTGATGCGACTCTGCATTCCATTGCCAGAGCAACTGGGATCCACGAGAATGTACTCCACGTCCGGACAGCGTTCCGCAGCTGCAAAGATTGGACAGATTAGTATATACACGAATCCCAAATGGCAATAACTCACTCATGGTCAAGGCATCGCCCAAAATAGGTGTCACAATTTCGCAACCAGCCTCGTTGGTTATGTCGCACAGCGCCTTGTATCGCTCCTTGGACTGCTCCACCGCGTAAATGCGGCCCTTATTCTGCATCACGTTGCATATGTGCAATGTCTTCATTCCAGGCGCTGCGCACATGTCCAGCACCGTTGATCCTGTCGGGGGAGCCAATAGCTCAGCGGCCAAGCAGGTGGCCTTGTTCTGCAGTATAAACTTCTTGGCGTGCACAAAGTCATGACCGGCCCAGTAGTGTGCCCACTTGGGATGGAAAATCAGCACGCACTCCACATGCAAATCCGTCATGAACTCGTCCTCTTCCAGGGCTCTGATGGCGTTAAGAAAATCTGCGTAACTGGCATCCGCTGGCAGCTCCTTGCGCCGCCACTCCTCTCCAGCCAGGTACTCCAGGGCCTCCGACAAACTGAGTAGATTGGTATTGATGCGTACATAGCGGGGATTAGGTTCTGTTTTGGCGGATGAAAAGACAAATGAAAGCATCGTTTAAAAGTGTGTCATAGGTTGATTTATTTAAAGTAGTTTTTTAAAGTTAATGATCCTTTTCGAGGTTCACATGCTCCTCCACACGTTGCCTTTAAGCACACAAAAGTCTCTAAAAGATTGTTTGATTTTAGGTGAAAATTTTGGAATTAAGTTGATCTCAATGGTAGTTAATGGTAGATCTTGGTTCTATAACTTTCATCTCATTTTGGTTACTGTTCCTTTTTGGACTCATCCACCTTATCCTCATCTTCATCCTGCACTTGCTCTAAGGGCGGTGGAGATTTCTCGCGGAACGCCTTCAGCACATACATGGCCACCACTAGATTAACGACCAAAACTGCCGTGAGAACAGACCAGCAGTTGACCGTGAAGACGTCCAGATGGGGAAAAGATTCCTGCAGCCAGCTGCGCACGCCGTAAAAACCCAAAAAAGGCAAGGTGAACATCAAGACACTGTAAGCCAGTAGCCATAGGAACACTTCGGCACTAGTGTCCTCCTCTTTGGGACCGGACTTTACCAGAGGTTCAGGCTCAAAGCTCGCAGGCGGATTTGCGACAGCCGGTACAACCTCCACCTGTTGTTGCTTCTTGTTCTTTTTGGCCATAACTCAGCCGGCTAATACTGCAAGTATATCGGTGAACCTGCCTTTTTTCTGGATTCCGGAGCCGGTGATAGCCTGCTGCAGCTTCTCCTGATAACTTCGCACTGTCTGCACCGGCCTGCTCTCTCCGTTGAGCTGCTTTCGACCAAAAATCAGTTCGGTGACTAGAACCTTGGCCAAACAGGCATCCAGATTGGGGTTGTCCTTCAGGAGTCCTGTCTCCTCGATGGCGTTGTCCACGGCGCCGCGGTTGTCGCTGTAATGTTTCAGTACCGCCTGCAAGCTCCGAACACGCTATGATTGGGGAGAAAAACATGCGTTATTCGGATGTTCTACCGCCCGTTCACTCCCAGGACTCACGGCATGCTTCTCCTCGAAAATCAGGGACTTTATGGACTTCTGTTTATCCAGGGCCGTCTTCAGAATTTTCGCCGTCGCCTTGTATTGTGTTGGAACTTTTACGGAATGGTTGAATTTACTCATTTTCGTCACGTGCGTCAGGTTTTGTGTTTAAAATGCTAAAGTTCGTCAGAAAAAGCGGGGATTTCCGCCTCCAATGCAACTGGCCACACAGATGTGGCTAATGGACAGTTCAAGACATTGGCGTTGCCGTACTCTTCTAAAAACCCGCCGGTTTTACTCTTTTGTTTCCGCACTGCATCATTTTCACCCTACGTCGTGTGCACAAGCTTTAGAGGCCTGTTTGGATTTAAATTTTCCTTTAAGACCTATTAAAATGCAAGTAATGGGCAAATAAACGCTACAAAAGCCAATTTGCCGACAGTGTGACCATCTGTGCAACAGTCAGAAAGCCCGGACAAAGGCGCGCAGTTTAAAAACAACGTAATGTCGATTCGAGTGTATTTTGAGTTTATTTTGGGCAGTGCTAGCAAATATTTTAAAATTTGCAAGATGCAGATGGCAAAAAACAGTTCTGCACACGAAGGCGATTTTTAAAACATTGAAAAAAAAGCCATGATAGGTACTGCAGGGAGCTTTAAAAAACAATTACTTGTCCCATGTTTCTACATCAACTAAAAACTAGGTAACTTGTGCAGTTATGTAAATATTTACATCAATATGTCTGAATCAGGCACGGTATATTTTCCTTTAATTTCCTATTAAAAATGAGGTCATGGTTTGATTAGACAACACTAAAAAGAAGTTAGCTTTTAGTTTTAACCATTAGTTAGCTTTATATAAATAAATAAATTTAAAAAATATATATATGTATAGACAGTCAGAAAATTAGGATTTGATTAAACGAAAAAAA
>JAEIIJ010003986.1:0-15606 GCA_018904815.1 Drosophila ogumai
AGAGTCACTCAAAGTCGACGTCATTGAGTGAAAGTTTCGTTTGCATTTGAGCAAATCCACCTTCTGCTGATTTCTGTTCGCCTGGTGCTTGACTCCCAGCAATGTATGAATTTTTACTGAAAATGTCCAAATTGAAGGCTTGTTGTAGCTACAACAACAAAAGCAAAGTTTTTACAACAAAAGCATTTAACAACAACAACAGTTGTTCTATTTTATTGGGTCTTTGAGTTATTTTAATCTTTAGTCTGTGCAATGAGTGAGATAATGAGTGGAAATGTTAAATTTGAGTAAAATTAATGGTTTCCACTCATTCCGGCTCTCTTAATCCCCGAAGGCCGTAACGGCTGAACAAAGAGCGGGAGAGCGAAGACCGTATCTGAGATGTGCTGCTCAAAGAAATATCGTAACTGTATTCTGGTGCCTTCGGAGGATGGCTAACTTTTTGTTAAGTGGTTTTCTTTAATAGATAAATCTTATGGATTTTCCTATACTTCATTATAGATTGGAATGGGTGCTATTTGAGAGAGATGTCCTGGCATCTACTGGTTGGTTGTTAAGCCCATCACGTGTACACAGTGTGTGCCTCTAAGCTCGCCATATATTGGGCTTCTATTTATTCATTTAATGCGATTTTCGCCCAACTGAATTTATAAGCGGTTGGCATATATATTTGGCCATTAAAAATGCAACGCGGTTGCGTTGGAACAACATAAACACTGTGCTACACAGCAGCTGTCAGGGAATTGGAGCTGGATAACCAGTTTCCATCTGCCCGCTTTTTCTACGCGCTTTTCGCCATTTACTTTCCACTTTTCACATCATTTTGGATTTGGATTTGTCCAGTCGCGGTCCAGGCGTGAGTATGGGTGATGCAATGGCCGGCCATAAATGGTGCACGCTTCCTAGGCACACCGCAATGCGTGGATAACGGCGATTGCATTTGAACTGCGACGAACTGAACCAAACTGAACCAGTTGCCCAAATGCCAATGCCGCTTGCCTGGCTCCTCTGCATCTCTCCAGCTCTGCTCCTCGATAACCCACAACCCACATCCCACATCCCGCATCTCAACTCCTCGACGCCTCGACGCGCCGACACTTCCGGCCAGCGGTCCGGTCCGGTTCCAGTTCCAGCCAACAACTCCAGTTCCAAGCCAGTCAGCTAGCCAATTGTTAACCCAATTCGAGACGAATGGAGTTCGGGGATCACATCCCCGACATGGTCGCATTGGGGTATATAAAGCAGCGCGTTCGGTTCACCGCGCAGACACACATCGCGCACTGCAGCTCCCGTCGAGTCGTTGTAACTATGGCCAGATATCCAAGTAGCACTTATTGCCTGGGCGGGATCGGGATCGGGATCCTGTTGGTCCTGACGCTCGGCGACCAGTTGGCTAGCGGCCAGTAC
Organism: Drosophila ogumai; assembly: GCA_018904815.1. NCBI lineage: Eukaryota > Metazoa > Arthropoda > Insecta > Diptera > Drosophilidae > Drosophila > Drosophila ogumai. The sequence continues at coordinate 1,408 of JAEIIJ010003986.1, forward strand.
CTTCCATCGCCTCGCTACCCCGGTCCCGTGGCGATTCCACGGCCGCAGAGATCCCTCTTTGGTCCTGGTCCGCCCATCGGTTGGAGCAGCGGCGGCGGTCATGGGTGGAGCAGCAGCCCGAGCTTTGAATTCAGTCATTTGCCGCCACCACCTTCCAGTCCGCACGTGACCAAGGATGAGCTGCTGGCCCTGCTGGCCGCCTGGAAGGATGTGCAGAAGCCGACTACACCGGCGCCGGCACCGGAGCCGGAGGACGAGCCAGAGCCGGAGACGACAGCGGCACCGCCACCACCACCGCCGGAAGACGAACCGGAGCCGGAGCCCGAGCCCGAAGCTCCTGTACCCGAGGCCCCGGCTGGCCCACCGCCGGGCGTTCCGGTGACGGTTTCGCTGCCCGCTCTGGTGCCCATTCAATTAGCCGCCATGTGGCAGCAGCCAGGACCCGGAGCAGCGCCCGGTGGACTGGGCAACTTGGGCCTGGCTGGCCTGGGTCTGGGCGGAGGTGTTGCTTTAAATAATCTAGGAGGCGCAGCTGCTGGAGCCGCCGGCGCTGCTGGTGGAGGTGGAGCGGCTGCAGCCGGAGCCGCAGCAGCGGCACGTTCCGGCCGTACCCAGGCGCGGGCAAGAATCGGCGGAAGGGCGCAAACCATTCGTTTCCCGGTGGCCAATCCGCGCAGCTTTGCCTCGGGCAACTATGTGGCGCCCAGGCCGCGTTACTACCGCGACACGGAGACCATGCGGTAAGTTATTATGGATGGCAATGGATTCAATTTCAATTAACTCAATCCCTGAACCAGCTTTATTTTAAAGTTAATCCAAGTTAGGTTCCTGATTTGACTCTGAATTTTCTCCGTTTTCTCCCGCAGCTTCAACGTGATGGCATCGCCGCCGTATCAGCCATATCAGCAGGGTCCCGTGCAACTGGCGACCGCCTACTGGCAATAGTCTGCAATTCTTATAACTATGTATATATCCGAACTATCCATAACTCTCTCTATAAGCTCGAAACTGTACAAAGCTATATAGTTATATGCACATGAGTATGTATATAGAATGCCATGAATGCCTGTTAACAAAAGACGTATTTGTTTTTGTTTTTTTTTTTTTTGAGATTTACCAATAAAAATATTTTAACAAACAATTCAAACGGAGAATTATTCTTGGGGGTTATTTAAGATGGGAAAGATCGACGATAATTTGGGGATAATGGTAGAAAATTAAGAATTATTTTATAAAAAAATTAGATTAAATAAATTATATTTCATTCTCTGATGTTTTGGGAGAATTTCTAAATATTTGATTTATAATTTCTTTAGCTTGTTTCTTATTTAAAATTTAATATATAATATAAAAGTTATAAAACATAGATTTTCTCTTTGTTTACTTTGTTTTTTTACTTTAATTTTTAATTTTACTTTAAATATTTTTTAAATTTAAACTAAGCTACGAAACGCAAACAATCCACTTGATATTTTCAAGCTCTGCTCCCTAAAAACTATCAGTTTTGAATGCATGAATTTGTAGAGTTAATTCAGCTATAAAAGATTCCATTTTTTAAGATTCCAAAACCCCCATTAAGGCCTCAATATAGCACCACAAACACTTTGGCTAATTGAAAACGAGTAAACAGATATCAGTTTACGCATTTCAGTGCGAAACCAGTGCGTTTTATCGCTGCAAGTTACACAACCCCACGGAAAGGTGCCTCTGGTAATTAATTGATTTTCGAATGGCAAGTCTTTCGTCGCGCATTAGCACCTGTTTTGGGACAATTTAAATGGGCTGCATTAGCATATGTCATTATTTAACAAAATCTCGACTTTCGTTACATTTTCGCTGACAGATGTCGGCCTCCATAAAAGCATTGCTTATGAATCTACACTGATGGACTGGCCAGGACAGGACAGGACACCTAGCCTTATCGGGTGAGCGTGTTTGGCTACTGAACATCAAGCCAATTCCCGATGGTGTTGTAGGTAGCCTCACCCAGTTTGCGTGATTGCCATGACTGCTCCAGATTGCCGCCAAATGAGACATTAAGTATGTGATGGCACGAAACTGGATTTTGAATCCAGTTGGGCAATGCTATCGCAGCACCAAATCTATAAATCGAAAGTTGCATAAAGTTTATTTTTATATTTATTTTAATATCGTATAAAAATTGTAAGTTTGTTTGGGAATATAAATAAAAATAATTTTAAAAAAATACTTGACGAGACGTTTTACATTTAGCTTCTGATGACGTTGTATCCCAAGTTGATTATCTAATGATTAGATCACAGGGAAAGTATAAAAAGTAGTATCAAGGTAAGCACAAAAGGGAGTACATGATATACAAAACAAAACAAAACAACAAACTATATCAACTATTAAGTCAAGTCTTTGGTCTTTTGCAGCTAAAAGGAAAACCCGAGTGCTGGCGGCTTATGGCATTTTCACACATTTTACGCAAATGGAGACTGCCACCCGAATGATGACCAAAATTGCCGGCTGGTCGGCAGGCGTAAAAAACAATTAATACGTGCATTACGCACAGGAGAGCACGCCCATTCGGTGCGTTCCCAGTTTTGGACTTCCCGCTAGGACCCAGATCTCTACGTGGTCTCTTGCGTAACACACGGCGGCGGGGGTACTGAATTAACTAACGCACGGCAATAAATAACAAATTAACACATGGAGAACGAAGAAATGAAACTAGATTCCAGCCACGCGACGCCAAAGTATCCAAAGACTTTGGTGCAGAGCCAGCAGAGCGAAGGCGGCGGCCAGCACAAAGTTCAGCCTGTAGATGGCCGCCTGGCAATACAGCAGAACGATGCCGGCCAGGAAGTACAGCACAATGGAGAGCAACCAGTAGCCAGAGCTGCAAGGGGATAAAGTGTTTAATGGTTTCAGTGGAGGAAAAGTAGGAGAAGGCAAACTCACCATTTCTGGGGCGCTCGCAGTTGCAGAAGCAGGCTGAGAGAGCCCAGAACCACGATGCTGGCATACAGATTCGGATCTGGGAGCTCAATTCCATGACTGAAATCGAGGAGATTTTAGTTTTGTTTAGTTTATTTGTGGACACACAACTTACCGGCGACTGCGCAGCCAGGCCAAGCTGCTGGGTGCGTTGAGCAGGAGCTGCATGAGCAGCATCAGGAGCAGGGTGACGTGGAAGGAGAAGTTCTGAAGGCCCAGGCAGGGCTCCGGTTGCTGTCCCTCCTCCTCCTCCTCTTCGTTATCTTCCTTCTCCTCCTGCAGCTGATTCTCCGGCTTCTCTTCTTGGGTTTCATCCTGGGCCACCGGCCTGGGCTTTCCACGCACCAAATTGGCCGCCTTCTGCCACAGGAAATCCTCCAAATAATCCTTGTAGGCATTGGACAGCATCAGGAAGTAGAAGACAAAGGCCAGGAGCAGGCCCAAGCCGCTGCACGTGCCCACGGACGTGGCAATAGTCAGAATGCCATATGTGATCGGCAAATGGGTCATGATGGATATCATTATGTTGGAACTGGCCTGCGAAAGGCGGGTGAGCCGGAGGGCCACGCGGTAGAAGGCATTGCCGTAGAGCGTCAGGGCCAGCCAGGTGCACAGAGTGGCCATCAAGGACAGGGCCATGGCTGCGCAATGGATCACGATGGACACATTGATGCTATAGTCCAGGTTCTCCGGCTCTGGCAGGACTCGGCTCGTAATGATTACCTTCTTCAGCAGGCGACAGGCTGTGACCACATACAGCGAGGTGTACTGCAGGTAGCCGACATAGGGACGCAGGCTGCGGAAGCTGCCCACCTCGTGGAAAAGCTGCACCTGCTTCCTAAGCACTATAAGCAGGACGCAGGCCAGGTGGGCGGGCAGCCAGCCGTAGAACTCCAGCACTAGGCGGGACAGGGCCGAGGCATAGGAGTACTCGTAGCTAGAAGCAAAACAAAATGGATCAGAGCGAGAGGAGGGGGTTGGTTAAACGAAAAAGAGAGAAAGAGAGAGAGAGATTCTGTCTCACCTGATCCGATATCTACACACGGGATCCAGATACAGGTCAAGTGTCACCGGGTTCAGCGTGGTATTGTAGTGCCTGGGCACCAGGGTGGGCACATTGGCATACAGCTGCGGCTTCTGGTCCACCGATCTGCAAGGGAATGCAAGCCACAAGTTAAATCCTTTTCCTAGAATAGGTTGTCCATCCTACTTCAAAGTCTGATAACGCTCAAAGCCCGCTGCCCAGGGAACACAGAGCCTGGCGGTCACTCGATACTCCGGATTGATGCACTGCAGCGGCTCCACAATCACCCGAATACTCTGGTAGGGATCCACCATCTCGGCTATGCGAATGCGATGATGCAGCGTGCCCTGGAGCGTCTCATTGATCACCGGCAGCCGGGCCATGGTATACCAACGGGGCATTCGAATGTCTGTAACCCGCTCCTTGGGATCGTAGATGTCCAAATTGTAACCGGTTCGCCTTTGGCTAGGCGGTAGCCGCACCACCACATGCGTCCACTGAAGGTACGTCTTACGCAGATTGTGCAGATCCAAGAGGGCAATGCTGCGCGGATCGCGATCTTCGTTGGGCAGCCGCTGGACGAGATGCATCAGCGAGGTGGCCTTTTCGCTTTCGGTTAACCAAACGATTAGCTATAAGATTTGTTATATTTCTTTGTATATTTACCAGTAGAGCTGCCCTGTTTTGTTGTGCTCCTCGGCGGCGCAGCCAAACAGCCAGTCATCGTCGTCGTCTACATTTAACGCCTCGATGGTCATCTTCTTGTACCGCTCCTGGCGTTGCAGCCCGATCAGATCGTAGTAGATGCCTTTCAGGCCGTTGGTAAAGAACTTGTTGATCACCAGGCGCCGCTCCTCGTGCCAGTTGCCAGCGGCTCCCAGGCGCACAGTGCTCTGCTGGCGTCTTCGTGGTTTCTAAGGGTTAATTGGTATTCAGCGGCATGGAATCGTCTGGGTCCGGGGGGAAACTCACCACAAAGTGGGCCAGGGCCGACTGCAGGTTACGCTGCTTGTTGGTGCCGAATATCACCGATGAGCGGTCTTCGCGGACATGGGCAATGCTGAACAGGAAGCGGTTGATCGCCTGCATGAACTGCAGGCACCACACGGCGGACAAGTGGTCGCAGCTGAGACTCACCCGCGGAATAGCCGAGGTCTACGCGGGGCGAACAAACATATTAGACAAGGATCTTCTAGACTAGACACTCAAACAAAATACCATTGCGTGCAGATCGTTGAACCTGGAGGTGGTCAGCCCGGGTCGCACAAGGAGATCTCTGTTTCCGCCGCCCGTGGAGATGAGCAGCACATTGTCCAGTCGCGCCGAGCTTTCCTGGCTGGCCATTCGCACTACACTGGGCGGTCGCTGGTGCAGGCTGTCGCATACGTTCGTCGTGCTCGTGGGCACCGTGGCAGTGCGCAGCTTCCCCAGAACGGCGTCTATCTGAGCGTAGAAGGTCTCCAGCTGGCCGTCCAAATTGAGCACAGGCTCATCCAAGGGCGTAGAAATGCTGATGATCGTATTTATATGCTGGCCAACCACCGGGTCCATCAGCACCGACTGCGCCAGCTTGCCGCCCATGGAGTGGCCAATGAGCACGATCGATGGCTGCTCGGCGCGGTCCTCGTAAATGGATAGAATAGTGCGGATGCAGAGCTTCAGGTAGCCCAGCTGGCGGTGCAGGTAGCCGCCATAGAGAGCGGACAGCTCCTCGTCAAAATCGATGGTGTAGTAGTCCAGACGGATGCCAGCATCATCGGACATGGCCTTCCGCAGGGCCACGGAGCCCAGGGAGCGTACCTGCTTGTAGGAGCCGGCGTTGCCCGGAACGAATATCACCGGTGCTCCGGTCATCTTGCGCTTCAGAGGATCCACCGGCTGCCGCAGGCCTTCGTAGTAGTAATACAGCCCGTAGTTCGGGTAGTGGCCTCCATCTTTCACTCCAACAGGCTGAAAATCACGTAAATTCAGAGTTTGCACATCTAGAAACACGAATACTTACAGCAAACATTGGCTCGCTGAACATGTAGGTCATCCGGCAGGCATTTGGCTCCACCTCCGCGTGCAGGTGGAACAGGCCAAATATGAAGCAGCAGACGGAGCCGAGCACCAGCAGTACGGCGCAGTTGCGGAACATAAACATCGTTAAATTCTCAGTTTTTCATAACTTTGTTTATGTCGCCTTTTATTTTGTTTTTCTTCTTCTTCCTCCTTTTCTTCTTCTTTTCTTTTGTACACAGCTGATAGCAGCGTTATCGATAGGCGATAGCTCGCGTGAGTATTACAACGGGGTTCCACACGATAGTTATCTGAAGTTTAAGTTTTTCCATAAATAAATTATGATTATTTTAAACGTTTGTAAATTGGCGTAAGTTTGAGTTATTATTGAACATTTTTAATCCTTTGCAATTTACTTGGAACACGCACATATCGCAAACTGGTTTTGCAATACATATTTTAACTATTAGGTGATTTTTAAAAACAACCTGTATATCTTTAGAATATTGAAAATCTTATAATGCCCTTCCAGTTTCTTCACACCTGCTCTGATGTTAATACCAAATTTAATTAGCCAATAAATTCGTTTATGTGTAGCTGAAGATGCACCCATCTCTAGGGCCGTATACATGTATGTATGCATATGCATGGGTGTCGCTGGATTGATCATTCAGTTAGCGTACGCGTGCGCTCGCCTTCGATCCGCCGATCCTCGCCGATCGATCTTCCAGATTCAGATTGAAATTCCGATTCCTATCCGAACGTACCGGAATTGTCAACAAAGGCAGCGGCGCCGGCGTCAGCATCATCGATTCGAATTGACGCTTCGTAACGTGTTTACGTTTCTAAGTCTGGCCTGTCCATGTGTGTGTTAGTGTATGTGCGTTTAAGCCAGCCTGTTTGAGCCCAGAGTTTTTGTGTGTGCGCGCTTAATTCGCGTACTCGTATTGGTGCGTTTGTGTCGTCTAGCCGCTCTTCTTGTTGTTGCTGTTGTTGCAGTTTGGCTGTAAAAAGACAGTTTATGCCCTAGCAATAACAAAAACAAAAACAGCTAGAGGCCGCTGTCGCTTGCTCAGCCGCCGTCGACGCCGGCGTTGACGTCGCAGCCTCTGCTGGCGCATGTGATCCGTCGTCGATCCGCTCGCTAGTTGTTGCTATTTAGTGTTCGTTGTGGTGTCGCTTGTTGTTGTTTTGATCGGTTGCGTTCTGTAATAAATAGTTCGCCCATTATTAGTTACATATATATATAGTGCAAAAAACCATCAAATGCCTGGAAGCAGCCGTTTGTGTCTGTCGGTGTGCCTGTAATTGTTATTTGTTGTAAATTGCACACGCACACGGCAGAAACTCGTATATATACATATAAGTATATATATATACAGTACAGTGGCATCGCATCTGCGGCTATAGAGTAACTCAAAGCTATAGCATTCCATTCCGTTCCCGACCGTTACCCCAAATACACACGCACACGACACACACACACACCTACCCACCACACATCATCATCATGGAAATTTGGCGCTCGCTGACAGTGGGCACATTCGTGCTCCTGGGGATCCTCTGCTTCTATGGCACAGTGGAGTCCTGCAACGAGGTCGTGTGCGCCTCGATCGTCTCCAAGTGCATGCTCACCCAGAGCTGCAAGTGCGAGCTGAAGAACTGCTCCTGCTGCAAGGAGTGCCTGAAATGCCTGGGCAAGAACTACGAGGAGTGCTGCAGTTGTGTGGGTAAGGTCATATCAACCCGATCGCTGTTGCAGCGCTGCTGCTGGGCGGTGGGTGGTGTAGGATGCATAAATGGTCGAAGCGATTGTGTTCACTGTGATGATGTGATTTCCAACGCTTTGTTTTTGTTGTTTTGTTGTTGTTGTTGTTATTCGTCGTCGTCAAGTGTGTGCGGCGCCTATGTTTGTATGGGGGAGAGCTTGCGATGTGCCAACTATGTATGTAGTTATCGATAGCGCGCTTAAGCTGGCGATTGACGTTGCCTTAACCCTTCCGGAAGCCACTAGGCTTAAGGTACTATGGTGGGAGAACAACAAGTTTGAAAAGCCTTTCTGTAATGTACTTCATTATTACACCCTTGGAGGGTATCTTGATTTTAGTTGGATATTTGCAACTGATTTCTCACCATTTCCGGCTCTATAAATTGTATTTTAATATATTTTTTTATATTTGATCAAACTCATTATATCTTAGATCTTCTTATTGTTTTATAAAGGTCAAAATGAGAATGATTGATGAAACTTTAAATTTAAAACAAAAATCATTGAAAACCAAATTTTATTAATTTTTTTTTTGTAATTTAATATCGGGAAAGTGATAAACTAAAACATATTAAGGGATATCAATACCAATTTGTGTCATAAGCAATGCGAAATGTGAAAAATGTGTTTGAAGATGTTAATAAATAGATTGGAATCATCACGACCGAGTTTTTGTGAAATGAAATTTACGTTGGATCCACATTGATGTTGTTTATAAACAAATCGAGCATGACGTTCAAAACAAATGTGCACACGAGATCCGAGAAGGAAAAGCGTGTCTTTTTCTCTAAAAATACAAATAAATCATTTTTAATTACTTGGTTGCTCAATAAATCTGGGTTTAACAAGCAAAGAAAAGGAAGAGGAAATTATGATAGACAGTTTTTGTTTTTCATTGGAATAATTCAAATATATATAAATTACATAGTATAATATAATTCATCAAATAAACAATTTTACAGAACTCTGCCCAAAACCAAATGACACGCGTAACTCGCTGTCCAAAAAGTCTCACGTGGAGGACTTTGACGGAGTTCCAGAGCTGTTCAATGCTGTTGCCACTCCGGATGAGGGCGACAGCTTCGGCTACAATTGGAACGTGTTTACGTTTCAAGTGGATTTCGACAAGTACTTGAAGGGTCCCAAGCTGGAGAAGGACGGGCATTACTTCTTGAGTGAGTGTCAAATGCTGTGCAATTGAATACGATGTTTCTTTATGTCTAATTTTCAGGAACCAATGATAAGAACCTGGACGAGGCGATTCAGGAGCGCGACAACATAGTGACCGTGAACTGCACGGTCATATATTTGGATCAGTGCGTGTCGTGGAACAAGTGCCGCAACAGCTGTCAAACAACTGGTGCCAGCAGTACGAGGTGAGAGATTAAATCCAGGAACTTTAACTGGAGAATTTTAAGGAGTAGCTAATATCTCTATATCATTGGATAGTATGAAATAGATTACCGCTTAAATGCACAAATAGAGAGACCATAGATAGGTACTAAGTGGGTCTATCAGCTAGATATAAAATATCCCAAGTAGCTTATTAAGAAAAGTAGTAATGAAGCAAGACTATACGAATTTTGAAAGGACTTAATGCTGTCTTCTTATAATCAAACAAACTTTTGCTTACCTTTCAGATGGTTCCACGACGGCTGCTGCGAGTGCGTGGGCTCCACGTGTATCAACTACGGCGTTAACGAGAGCCGTTGTCGAAAGTGCCCAGAGTCCAAGGATTTGGGCGAGGAGTTTGAGGACGCTATGGAGGAGGAGATGCAGGACTTTGGCGACAGCATGGGCCCCTTCGATGGACCCGTGAACAACAATTACTGAGCGCACCAATGCCATTACACAACGAACAGAACAGAACAGAACGCAGAAGAACATTTAACAAATTTAGCTACTCAATTCAGTGACATTATTATTATGTATGTATGTATGTAGTACGAAGTAATATTTGTATAGCACTATTATTATTATTTTTATTTACGAAAATCGAATAGGCGCTTTGAATTGTTTTACTTATTAAACCGGCCAATATATATACACAAATATAAATATAAACAATTTTTTTAAAACTAAAATAAACGTTTTTTTTTAATCAACTATCGCATGCATCTGTCTGTTTGCCCATCGATATAAGTATCGTTCTACGTGCCTCCCCCATCAGCTGATGAATATCGATAGGTAGCCGTTTGCGGCAAAGTAAATTTCGTGTGTTCTTTAGTTGGTTAAATCATTCATTTTTGGGTGCCGGCACGGATGCAAAATAAGCGGGGTGGCCAAGGGAAGCTCGGAGCCGGCAACTGGGCATCGACCCCCGCACTATCCAAAGAAGATAGCGACTTTTTCTGATCTGTCAGATACAAACGAAACAAAGTTACGTATTCTACGTATTCCGAGGGCAGTTACGTATTCGCATTCGAATTCTGGGTTCTCTGGCTGGCCGCTGAAATAGGGAATGATGTTGAAGGGCCTGCGGCACGTCCGGAATGTGCTGCTGCAGCGTGGCGGCCACCAGTGGGGTCCGATTCGCGGCGCTAGCGGTAAGCAGGGCGTCAGCCCGGAACTATCGCTCCTGCAGCTTAGCCGGCGACAGGTGAGTGCTCAATGAGGTGCTCCAGATAGCCAACTAATGCTTTTCCTCCCCCCTTGCACTGGCAGGTGAAGCAGCTGCAGGCCGAATACAAGGCGATTGTGGGCGTAATAGCTCGCTCGCTGCAACTAACGCCCCGGGAAGTGCGTCTGATGCACCTGCGCTGCCTGAGCACCTCCGGCAAAGCGCCGAAGGAGCCCACGCAAGAAAAGCAGGGAACCAAAGGCCAGCCTACGGATGAGTCTAGCAAGCAGAAGCCAGCTGCTACAGCTGGAAGCGACGACAGTAGCAGCAAGTCCCCAGGAGGGGAGGCGTCCAGCTCTGCCAATGCCTCAAGCAGTTCCAGCGGCGATTCCGCCGAGGATCCCAACAAGAACAGCAATGAGAATGACGAGAAGATGCGATCCGTCCTCACTAAGGCAGTGCTGTGGCTGTTTACCATCTACATGTTTGTGGCCTTCTTCTCCCTGCTGATCACACCGCGCTCCGAAAGGCCAGAGGTGACTGCGGCCCCTTGAGGAGTAGCTATCCCATCCACTCACCCCATTTGCGTTCATTTCTATTTCAGGGATCCACGCGCTACGTCTCCTGGAACGAGTTCGTTCACCACATGCTGGCCGTGGGCGAGGTGAAGGAGCTCATCATTCGGCCAGACATGGAAATGGTCACTATCATACTGCACGACGATGCCGTGATCAAGGGTCGAAAGGTCTCCTCCACCATCTTCCACATGGCTGTGGCCGATGCGAACAAGTTCGAGGAGAAGCTGCGCGAGGTGGAGAAGCGGCTGGGCATTAAGGAGGGCGTCCCGGTGACCTATGACCGTCAAACGGACACCACCGGCCGCATCCTCATGCTGCTGCTCGTCTGCGCCCTGCTCATGTCCATTGCCACGCGTATGAAGAGCGTCAAGAGTCCACTGAGCATGGATTCATTCGTAAGTGGACACAACTAGATATCCTAAACTATCTCAAACTAAGCGGATTTCCAGAACCAAATGGGACGCGCCAAGTTCACGCTGGTGGATCCCTTCGATGGCGGCCGCGGCGTGCTCTTCCGGGACGTGGCCGGCCTCAGCGAGGCCAAGCAGGAGGTGAAGGAGTTCGTCGACTACCTTAAGTCCCCGGAGAAGTACCAGCGACTAGGCGCCAAGGTGCCCCGCGGTGCCCTGCTCTTGGGTCCACCCGGCTGCGGCAAGACGCTTCTCGCCAAGGCAGTGGCCACCGAGGCCCAGGTGCCGTTCCTCAGCATGAATGGCTCCGAGTTTATCGAGATGATTGGCGGACTGGGGGCAGCCCGGGTGCGTGATCTTTTCCAGGAGGGCAAAAAGCGGGCACCCTGCATCATCTACATCGACGAGATCGATGCCATTGGTCGCCAGCGCTCCGGTACGGAGAGCATGGGCCAGGGCAGCTCTGGTGAGTCGGAGCAGACGCTCAACCAGCTGCTGGTCGAGATGGATGGCATGGCCACCAAGGAGGGAGTCCTCATGTTGGCCAGCACAAACCGGGCCGACATCCTCGACAAGGTGAGTGATTCCAAGTGAAATGGGACGCCATATTCAATCATACTCCATTCGCTTTCAGGCCCTGCTGCGTCCTGGTCGCTTCGATCGTCACATACTCATCGATCTGCCCACTTTGCTGGAGCGGAAGGAGATCTTCGAGAAGCATTTGTCGTCGGTGAAGCTGGAGTCGCCGCCCGATACATATTCGGAGCGCTTGGCACGCCTGACCCCAGGATTTTCGGGCGCGGACATTGCCAACGTCTGCAACGAGGCAGCCCTGCATGCGGCGCGAAATACGCAGAAGGAGGTGAGCAGCAAGAACCTTGAGTATGCCGTTGAGCGTTTGGTTGGTAAGTGGTCACTACAAAGGAATCTTGAGAATCCAGAGAGAATCTCTAATATTATTTGGTATTCCAGGCGGCACTGAGAAGCGTTCGCATGCGCTGTCGCTGGCGGAGCGCAAGGTGATTGCTTACCACGAGTCCGGACATGCTTTGGTCGGCTGGATGCTCCCCAACTCTGACATCCTGCTCAAGGTGACCATTGTGCCGCGCACTAGCCTGGCCCTGGGCTTTGCTCAGTACACACCCAGCGAGCAGCATCTGTACAGCAAGGAGGAGCTCTTCGACAAGATGTGCATGGCGCTGGGTGGCCGGGCAGCCGAGAATCTAGTCTTTAATCGGATTACGACGGGCGCCCAGAACGATCTGGAGAAGGTGACGAAGATCGCGTACTCGCAGATAAAGAAGTTCGGCATGAGCAAGGACCTGGGTCCCATTTACGTGCGCGACGCTGACGAGACGGAGAGCGGCGGTGCGATGGGCAGCGGCGGCAAGAAGCCTTTCTCGCGAGCCATGGAGACCCTCATCGACAACGAGGCGCGCCATGTGGTGGCCAACGCATACCAAACCACCGAAAGCATACTCACCGCCAACCGTGATAAGCTGGAGAAGGTAAGTTTCTGTGTCTCAAAAGCAGGAACTTGGAGTCCTGCTTCCGTTCAGAAGGGGTTTCCGCGGCTTAAAGTTCCTATTTCGAGCTCAAATCGCATCGGAAACTGGTTACGTTTTTGTGATTTGTGTTCCGTTTGCTGTATTTTGGATGCTTTATTCACATTCACTCATCATCACTCATCATCACTCATTTCGGTTATGGAATCAGTTATTCCGGTTTCCGGATAGTTTATTGACTTTATGTCCATCATCGATCACCGGACACTTACCTTACCTTAACTCTGGCCATTTCTCTTACAGCTGGCCGAGGCTCTGCTGGAGAAGGAGACACTGGACTACGACCAGGTGGTGGAGCTAATCGGACCGCCGCCGCACGATATTGGCAAGCGGCAAGTGGACGCCGTGGAGTTTGAGCAATCACTGAAGAACCTGGGCACCGAGCCGGATCCAGCCAAAGCCTGAGGCGACAGTCGGAGACAATCGTTAAAGCGGTGCCACGTGCCGCGGAGTTGCCAGAACCCGCCCGAGTCGCTCACCTTTCCACCACACCACCCCTGGTTCATGTTCGTTAATTGTAAATAAAGTTGTTTGCCTTATTAACTGACTCCCAAGCCGTGCTTGTTCTCTAATTGCCCCGCTTATAAGGCGAGGCGATACCTGGCCAAGCTAACTTTATGGCGGATCGGATAATACAGTCCAGCTTGGCAAGTTGCAACGAAATGGCAGGCAGAGGCACAGGTATCAATGGTTTTAAAAATATAATTTACATTTGTTAAATGACTTTGCAGTTTTGGGGGATTTATCTGGGAAATATATATGTTATCTCCTGTGAAACCAACCCCACTGACGTCGCAAAAGAGATCAAGAGTTTAATTACACTCTCGTCGTCATCGCTCAGACGCTGACCTAGAGCCGGCAGCTGACACGCACTGTCACTTAGTGTCCGGATCCGATGGTCACCCACTGGCAAGCGGAACCACTAACGCCGATTCTCCAGGGGATATCGGCTCGAATCGAATCCGTAATTGCTTTCGATGCTTTCTTTGGCAGATCCCCTAGTTACGCAAGCATCAGGGTCTACCACATTATGTATACTTTTGCCTTAATGGATGATTTTCTAAAGTTCAGCCAAGATGATAGAACCTCTATATATAGTCTATAAATCTGTAGGGGGGTTGGGGGTTACGAGAAGCGAATGAAGTGAGAAGAGAAACCCGTTCTCCATTGCAACCAAGTCGAAAATGATTTAGTTTTCACTGATATTCGATTTGGATGCGATTTATGAGCGGAGAGCGGCGTTCCGGCAACCTACTTACTCTGTGCTCATCCGGGAAACTTTAAAGATATAATGTTAATTATTAATTATTAATAATTATTTTGGAAAATACTAAT
>JAEIIJ010003987.1:0-13165 GCA_018904815.1 Drosophila ogumai
AATATGTACAATAAATACAACCTAAATGAAAATACAATAAGAACTATTTATAAATTCATGTTTATTTATTATATGTTTTATATTATTAATTGAAGTAACTCACATACGTATAATAAATTTTCCCTTTCCCTAGACTCCTTCGAAAAAAGAGCGGAAGTACCCCGCTGAAGGAGCACTTGGACGTCAAAGAGTCCTCGGTGGCCAACGAGCAGTTGCGTACCTACGAGCTTGGGTCCGAAGAGCGAAGTGACCTTGAGTACGCCCTGCTGGGTGTCCTTAACCGAGTCGAGCACGTGCCCATTGTGATTAACGGCCGTGAGTTCCCCGCCAACCAAGAACTTCAGCAGGTCCTGCCCTACAACTTTAAGCAGCCCATTGCCCGCTATGGCCATGCCCACAACGTCCTCATCAATTTGGCCATCGATGAAAGTCTGGCGGCGCAGGCAAAATGGGACAAGACTAAGCTGAGCGATAGGATTAAGATCTGGGAAAAGGCAGCTACGCTGATAGCCGGCAGGTATCGCACTGACATCATAGCAGCCACGATGCTGGGCCAGGGCAAGACCCTTCGTCAGGCGGAGGAGGATGTGGCCGAGTTGGTGGACTTGATGAGGATCAATCCGATCCTGCTGCGAGAGCTGGCCAACTACAAACTGATCAATGATTCACCGGAAGCCTGCTGGAATTTTATGCGACTAAGAGGACTTACAGGTGGGTTTTTAATAAAATTAAATTTTTAGAAAAATTTAAAATAATTTATATAATTTTTTAGGATTTGTGGCTGCCATCAGTCCTTTCAACTTCACGGGCTTAGCCGCTAACCTGGCTTTTGCGCCCGCCCTGATGGGCAATACGGTGGTGTGGAAGCCCTCCGATTCGGCCATTCTCTCCAACTATTTCGTTTTCGAGGCAATGCGAGAAGCTGGTCTACCCGATGGAGTTGTGAACTTTGTGCCAGCCGATGACTCGACCTTTGCTGATGTGGTGACACAGCATTCAAAGCTGGCGGGGATCAACTTCACGGGCACTTCAACGGTGCTCAAAGTTCTGTGGCAACTGGTGGCCTCGAATCTGAACTATTACCAGAACTATCCCAGATTAGTTGGCGAAGGTGGAGGCAAGAATTTCCACTTTGTACATCCCTCGGCGGATCCCGACACAGTGGTGGCATGTACAATAAGATCGGCCTTTGAGTATGCCGGCCAGAAGTGCTCCTCGTGCTCAATGTTGTATGTCCCGGAATCGCTGTGGAAGGATGACATCATGGAGCCACTGCTCAATACCACCTCCTCCTTGTGCGTCGGACATGCCACCTACTGTGACTGCTTTTGCTCGGCGGTGATCAATCGGAAGGCCTATGACCGCATCTACATGTGGCTGAGATACGTCGCCCAGAGCCCAAGCTGTAGGTTCCTGGCAGGAGGAACTTGTGACAAGAAACAGGGTTACTTCGTGGATCTCACAGTGGTGCAGGTCAACGATCTGGACAACATTATCTGTAGAGAGGAGCTGCTGGCCCCCATCTTGGGTGTCTACGTGTATCCCGATAAAAAGATTGAGGAGACAATGGCCAAGGTAGCGGAGATCAATCACGGACTGACTGGCTCAGTTTTTGCCAAAGATCAGGACTTTATAATGCGGGCCTACGAGGTCTTTCGTTTCAATGTGGGAAACCTAATTGTCAACGATAAATCCACTGGTTCCATGGTGGGACAGCAGCCATTCGGAGCTGGTCACATGACCGGCACCAGCGATAAGTTGGGAAGTCCATATTCCCTGCTGCGATGGACCTCACCGCAGGTGATCAAGGAGTCGTACAAGCCGCATGTGAACATCTACCATCCCTACATGCAGGTCAGTGAAGCGGTTCAGGAACAAGGAGCAGATTTGAAGGAACAAGAAGAAAGTAACGAGAAAGGGGAAAAGGTCACTAGCGAGATGAAGTGCGATGAGTTGTATTTGGGAGACAACTCCCTGGAGCCCGTTACTGGGGATAGCAAGACCATATCATAGGGTATTTTGAAATGATACTATGATTAAATAGTTCAAAATTTGTATCGTACTGAATTCAATAAAAATTACAATTTTTTAATGTAATTATTTGTTTCTTAACTTTATTTTTTTTATTTATTTTAAATAAAATTAATGAAAATCGAAAAAAGAATGCTACTAATGTTGGTAATGTTTTGTTGAGCCATAATCCGTTGGTTCTGCCAATAAAAGTTCACGAAAAATATACCTAAAACACTTTAAAAACTTATAGAAACCCACTTGAAAACCCCTTTCAAAACATCTTTAGAAACCTTCTTAAAATCCTCTTAAAACCTTTCAAAAAACAATTCTCTTAAAACCACCCACCAAAACATTTTTTAAAAACCCCTGAAACTAAAACCCCAAATACGATCTTAATATTTTTTCGTATAATGTCAATACTAGAATACAAATCATAAAACAAAATAAAATTAAAAATTTGGAATCTATTCGAATGAAATACCATAAGCTGGAAGAAACAATATGAGGAGATGTCTAGATATTATCTGCTTATGATTTCCGGCTTTCTGTTTATATTCTTTCCACTCCTTACTGGATCCTTTCAACTCGAAGCGCAAATGGTACAGGATAAAAATCAAGAGGCGTTAACACACAAAGAGACTTCGACGTGGTCAAGAATGCCGGATGCGAAGGATGAGTTGCATGCCCACCGGCTTTGTGACGCCTATTTGGATCTCATAAAGTTTGGGGACGGTGAAGACGGGAGAGGGACCCAGGTAGCTTCAACTCCAGAGACTAATCAAAAGTACGAAGGTCGTTTAGGTGAATTACTAATGAAATCGGAGGATAGAGAGAAAGGATCTGAGGACACACCGATCATCAAATACGATGCCACCGATGAGCGAAGCGAGGCGAGGTCACAATGCATGGTCTGTAGGCCATTAAACAAAAAGGAAAGGTACCCAAAGGTTAAAGAGAGCTCCGAGTGGAAACCCTTTGATGAAATTGGAATGGTACAGATACAGGAGGCTAGAGACAAATCTGAAGGAAGGACCACCCCGGAAAGAAGCAAGATAGATCTAAAGAAGTTTAGAGAAAATGTTTGGGAAAAAGACTCCCTGGAGAGAGGCAAGTTTTCCTTAAAAAAGTTCAAAGAAAAACCCCAAGAAAATGGTTATGCGGGAAGCTCTATGAGTCGACTAAAATGCGATAAGCCCTCGTCTAAGCCCTCCTCAATGGATGCCAGAAACCAGCGACTTAGTGAACTAAATCGCATTTACAACGGCTACTTGAAAGCCTGGCAACAGTCATCCCCACGTAATATCCCCGAAAATAATACCATAAGCAAAACATTTACCTTTTCCGGTTTAAGGCTAAATGCCCTGACCGAATTACTAAATGTTATTGAACACTTTCAGCAAGGCAATTTGGTAAAAGACTTGGCCAAAAAGATCAGCCAGGACATGGAGCCGAATCTGCCAAGGCAAATGAATCAAGATGCCCAACTGGTGTCAGACAGCAGAGCCTCTCTGAAGGGTATAATCAAAAATGATCTCTCGGGTCTGTCCGGGAAGCCCAGCAAAGCCGCCAAAGCTTTCAACAAGATCTTGACTGATATCAAGTCAAGGAGATCTCAGATCAAGCCGGGCACACTTTACGATGAGTACCAGAAGGGTTTCTGTAAAATATTTAGTGATCGCAAACACTCTCGGCAATTGGATAAGGAAAAAGAGAGCATGAAACCGGCTAAAAGGAGTGATCTGACGGATGTATGTCATGGTAAAAACTATTTAAAGGCCATGGACGTCTTCATCAAAATGAATAAGGAGAGTAACCGAAATGGCGGCTCGAAGCCCTATTATTTACCCATGTCCAAGAGCCGTCAGCTGGTACACAACGATATACCCTTGATTAAGCCAGGTTCTAGCGAGGCTTCCAAGAAGTCAACCATCAAGGAAAATAAGGAAACATTAAGTGACAAAGACCTACAAACGGAGTCCAAAGGGTCATACACTAACCCCTGGAAAGACTTGTATATGGGCTTAGAATTGAACACAGACCTGCCCAAGGAAGAGACTCTAAATTATAACAAACCTGAACCAAAAACTGACCCCCCAGGGCCATCTATTAACCCCTGGAAGGACTTGTATATGGGTTTGGATTCCAGCCATATTACCAATGGAGTAAAGGCCATTAAGAATGCCTCATTCTTCAATTTGGTAGACGAATATGAGAAGCAAGTCGAGAGCCTTAATCAGGCCTTAAAGTACAAGCAGGACTGGTGGAGAGAGGTCAAGGACAAGGACAAATCTCTTTGCCGGAGGCCCCTGAAAAGGAATAGTTTACCTAACTCAAATCCCTCGAAAAGGAATACTCGCAGGAATAATCCAAGAGCAGTGCCCTTTCCCGAGGTCCTTGTCAATCAAGCTCCACCAATGCCAGCAAATGTCTTGGGTAATATGGCAAGTCAAATGAATATCTCGCCCATCGAAATGGCTCAAAGGATTGTGGGAGCGAGTCAAGCGGGTCCTGGTGCTCCTTCTCGGTTGACTGTACCCTCGATGCAAATAGGTAAGATTGAGAAATTTCGTATATATTTTAACTCATGAGATATTATTTCCAAAGCAAGCCAGCTTGGATGTGGCCCTGTTCAAAAAGCACCCGATAATAGGTGCAGCGATCCATGTAAACCGCAGGAGGTTCAGCAGCAGCAGCAGCAGCAGCAGCAGCAGCAACAACAACAACAACAACAACAACAACAACAGCAGCAACAGCAGCAGCAGCAGCAACAAGAGTGTGTTCTAGACAAGATACTGCAGAGTTTGGAAAAAATTCAGGCCACCAAATGCAACAAGTCGGCAGAGGAGGAGGCCGAGAAGAATCAGACCTGCTGCTTTGTCGATCCCGCAGATGGTAAGATGGTAAGACCTTAAGTCTGACACATAAACAACTATAAGCTAAAGTTTTTGTATTGATTTAATGTTTATTTAAAATGTTTCTTTAAAAAAAAAAAACAATTTTTGGTAATTAAAGTGGTCTAATTTGAAAGAACTTGAAAAATTACCTTTCCTTTTTGAAAACCTTTATAAACCCTTCAAACCCTTCATTTTTCCAGGTGCCCCCTGCAACCTCAATGGATCCTGGGAGTCCCTAGTCCTTGGCATTCGCATCAACATCAAATCCCCAGCCGTAGCCATTCAGGAGAAAGCTCCACCCTGTGCTCCACCCAAATCCGGACGTGCCAAGTACGCCGATGATCATCATATCCTTCAGCGTCAGTGCGCCAAGATAAACCCCCAAAAGTTAAAGCACTTGGCCGACGCGGATTGTCCAAGAAGTTCGGGTATCCCTCTGAATGTCAGTGTGCAGGAAACAGTACCGCCTAGACCTCACGATTTTCTTGACAATCTCACCGACTGGCATTTCTCGGGAAATGCTCAAATGATCCTCGGCGGACCCCTTTCCCTATCCTTTCGCAAGAACAACTCAAATCTGATAGGACACTTTGTGGGCTATTGTCGCAACTGCGGTTGCTTGGATACCATTTTTGGTTCCTGGACTTTCTGCCAGCCCTCGCGGGACTGCCAGGACATCTCCATGTCGATAGTCGATCGTCGGGACATGTTGAGGCGCTACAGCATGGATGAGAGACGCAAGAATCGCTACAAGGAGCAGCTCTACCTGGGCAGTAAGTTTGCCAAAATGGAGGCGGAGAGACTGCGTGCTGAGGAGAAAAAGGCCCAGGCAGACAATTGCTCAGGCTCCAAGGGTTAAGACTCGGCTCCAAGGAAGTATATTTTAATTTTATTTAATCCTGTTATTTTTCATTGCTTTGGTCTCTGGTTTTTTTTACCTAAAAGTTGTTTATGAATTTGGAAAATTAATAAGAGCGACTTTATATATTTTTGAATTTTTTTTTAAGACTATTTTTTTTCTAATAAATCTAAATTGAAATATTCAATAGGAAATTCATGACTTACACAATAATGTTTAGATTAAATGGATTAAAAGAAATGTTTATTGTACAAATTTATTTATTTTGCGTTCTGAGACTTAGGCAGACTGCAAACCTTGCAATTCATTCACCCTTGCTGACTAGGAATAACCTTATCTGTGACGTTTCCATCAATGGAGCCTCCCTGTGTGCAACAAAGTTGCTTTAAAGATAAGCCCCTCCCTATAAAAGCCAAAGGAGGGGCGCCTAGTTACCTAGTTTACTAATAACAACGACTGCCTCTACAATGCGTTCCGTACTGTTAATTCTCCTCATCTCGGCCCTGGCTTTGGCTCAGGCCAGGACCCTAAGTGCGTCAAAGGAGGACTACCAGGAGAACGACTATCAGGATTCGCGCGAAACCGATCTTTCCAAAGCTCATCTCCACGCTTCTGTGTGGCCCTGCGATGTGGCCGATTATCGGGAGGCATATCCCCTTCTACACAAGGTGGAGAAGCAATTGCCAAGGATCGACAGCGCGGAGACTAGGAACCACATCAGGGATCACGTGGTAGCTCAGTTGAGGCAGTGCATCTCGGCGGGCAAGATGGACCGGCATTGCGTGGGGCGTTCGATTGGCCTTGTCATGTCCTTCATTAACCACCAGAGGAGAAATCAGCAGTCTACTGACTTGTAAAAATGTGATACTATATTTTATATATGTATATTTTTTAAGTGCCTGCCAAATACCTGCAGAGTATGAGGTTTTAATATATGTGCTGATAAAAATGTATTTACAATAAATACGAAATTAAGACCTGTTCTTGTTATTGTGAATAAAAATTTACTAACATAATTTTTTTTGGTGCAAACTGTGGAATAAGTTTTTCAGGTGGCCAACAGTGAAAAATAGTGGCTCGTAAAACACAGTTGGACTCCTCAAAGCTAGATCCTCCGATACATGGCCTCAACTCTCCCACATCGAAGCTCCTGATCTTGTACTTAAGGGGTATACATATATCATTCGATTTATAGCTTTCTGATCTTGATTTTTCCAAAGTCCTGGCCTGAGTCTGGGCTGGAGAAAGACCCAGAGCCGAGATGAGTACAGACAGCAGAATAAAGTACATTGCAACGGCTATTGACCTCACACAGTAGTTCGGTTTCTAATTATTATTTTTGATTTATTATATTTGATAATTTTTAGTATCAACACAAATGCTAAGATTTCACTGCAACAGTCTTTACTTCGTAAAATCTTTTAAACAAATTAATAAATTACATTAATTGTTGCCTTAGCTTTTATTTACTTAAAAAATATAACAAAATTAGCTCACAAGCATTATAAACAAAACTATTTTCTTTTTTTTATGCACTACCAATTTTTAGCAGACATTTAATATATAATATTATAGAACGTTTTGTTTGTACAATATCTAAAAATGCAAAGTCTAATCAATCACTTCTTGGCCTTGCAGGTCTTGCTGAGAATCCAGTCCACAATATCCTAATATTTTAATTAATTAGTTAATTAATAAATTAGTTCACTTAGCCTTAGAGCCTGCTCTCAAACCTGAACTCCTTTGCCAGTCTGCAGAGAACATTCCTTAATAGTCCACTCTCTGCCCTGCAAATGATTCAGACCCATTAAATCCACAATTGTGGATGCGGGCAGAGATCCCTGAGTGTCCTTTTTATTGGATACTATCAAAAGCGCAGCCTTGTTCAGTTCCTCATGCAAAAGGACATCGCATAGAACACAACGAGCCTCGCTGAGACGCACTGCATCCTTGCTGTCTACTACAAAAATCTGTAAATATATATTTTAGAGATGAATCTAACATTTTTGGGGGATTTCACTCACCAAAATCCTGGCCTTTTGGTAATAATTAGGCCAAACCATCCTGTTCTTCAGTTCCCCATTAATATCCCACAATTTTAGCTTGGAATTGTTGATCCTCAGGCTCCACTCACTGGCCTGGACAGTGGCTGCCTTGGCCTGAAGGATTTAGTTGGGTTTAAAAAAGAGTTTTACATTTTTCCTTACTTACTTTGCCATTAAATATCTCCGAGAGGCGTTCTGTTAGGGTGGACTTGCCAGCATTGTCCAGGCCCAAGATCAGCAGACCATTATTCTGAGAGCCCGTGGGCAGGATTCTTTGAATAAGGGACAAGGGTCCGTGAAAGCACATGGGTATATTATTTCTAAGCACTTTTGTGTGTATATATGTAGGTTAAGTAATTAAGTTGAAAGAGAAATTATTGATTTAAAATCATTTGCTACTTGGTTTTTAGATGTTAAAAGTAATATTTATTATTTTAAAAGCTATAATTCTGCTCTTTGGAAACTATTAAAACAGCTTTTGAAAATCATAAAATCTTACAAATAAATTATACAAGAAAATTTCTTATTTAACGTACATATATTTATGATTTGAATCTTAGAGTTAGCATTACACAACTTAACAGTTAAAACTGGATTACTTCTTCATGTTCTTGCAAACCCAATCCATGCCCTCCTTGAGCCCAGTGCCATCTACGGCAGTGCAGGCCTTGATCTCCCAGGTTCTTCCTTGCAGTTGGACCAAGCTCATTCTCTCGGCCACCTCGGAGGCACTCATGGCATCGGGCATGTCCTGTTTGTTGGCAAAAATCAACACAGGAACCTGCTTCAGCCGGTTGTCCATCAGCATCTCAAACAGCTCGCTGCCCGCCTCCGCAAGTCGAGCCCGATCCGTACAGTCAATTACATAGATCTACCACAAAATTAAGGTTTTAGTGAATATTTTATAATAAATAATTACTATAACATCTCACCAGCACATCCGTATTGGCAAAGTAGTTCTTCCAATATGGACGGATCTTCCACTGACCCCCAATATCCCATACATTCAGCTTGAAGCCATCGGCTGCCACGGACTTGATGTTAAACCCGGCCGTGGGTGTTACCTGCAGGGGTTCACTCCGGATTTTATGGGGCAAACGGAAGCAGTTTGCGGCTATCATACGAACCGTGGTTATATCCTCCGATGCCAGTTGCTTCAGGATTGTGGTCTTGCCAGCATTATCGAGTCCCAGGAGCAGGATGCGGGCCTCCTTCTCCGGATTGGGTCTCAGTTTGCGCAACAGCGAAAGCAGACCCTAAAATGTATTTCATTTTAATAGTTATTTTATTGATAAAATATAGGTATATTTGTCTATTTATCTAAGCAAAATCTATTGGATTTTATTTCAGTTATAGAAAAGTGTATAAGGTCCAATAGAAAAGATCAGATTATCAGTTATAAATGTATAAATAGAGGTAACAGTCCAACCTGAAAAATCTGAAAATGACTTAATAGTTTTAAAAATTCTAAATTAAATACATATTATACATATTTTATATATATTTTGTCTGTAAATCAATTATTGGGTTACATTAGTCAAGGTTTACCTTCATATATTTAATATTAATCTCAATAAAAACTGGTGGCAAAACTAAAGCAACTTTTATTTATATAAATTCCTTCTAATACATATTACAAAAACTAAAAAAAAGGGAATAATCTGAAGTAAAAATACTCAATAAATCGCTATGTCAACACCTCAACATTTTACAATTAACTCATATTTGTAAATATAAATATACATTGCTTTTCTGTTATTTTGCTTTTGGCGATAATAAAATCAGGTGAACAAATTTGTAAGTGTTCTCTTGACGACAGAATACAAAATAAACCGAATCAAAATTATTAGAAAATATATAATTACACAGAGAAAATAAAACGTTGTCTTAAAAGAAAAAACTAAAAAAAGCTAAATGGGTGGCAAAAAAATCAATTAAACTAACATACTTGATTCAAAGGTGTAACAAAATACTGTAGATAAGTATTCAATTTAAAAAAAAGGTACAAAGTTTCTCAAACTGAGTTTATTCAAGTTTACAGCAAATTTTTTTCTCTCTGTGTATGCATTTCCTCAATCAATTTATGCCTCTTATATATGTACTTATATATGGGTAAGATAAGGTTATAGTGCCAATTAGAAATGTAAACAAGCTTAGTCTTGATGAGATTACATTTTCTTTTTTGTTTAAGGGATTAAGTAATAAATATAGTTTGTAAGTGTATGCAATGTTAAAGAAATACACTTATTAAAGATTAAAAACAATATAATATTCTTAAAATTTTTTACAAAATGTGGTCTTTAGAAAGAAAGTACTATATAACAGTTAAAACGTATTTTATTTATAAATCAGTTAAAAAATTCATTTAAATGTTTTCTTGTTAAGTTGTTATATAGTTTCATATAAATAAATAAATTTTATAAAATATAACAACTACTTAAAAATTAAACAAACTTAAAAGCATTAAAAAAGAATCATTTTTTAATCAGAATTTCTCTTGCAATTTCATCCCCTTATTTGAATATATAAAATTATGGCGCCAAATCTTGTTTTTAGTGCTGAAAAAAGCTCTGCATGAAGCGCAGCCAACATAACGTATGAGTGTTGGACAAATTGTATTTTTATTTGTAGTACTCTCTGTTACCATGACAACGATCGCGAAACGAAAACAAATTGAACAATTACGGAACAACAAGACGACGACACTTAATTAGCTGTTACGGCACACCAGCAGATAACCTACCATCCTCTCAGCTGCGGGGCTCGGTAGAAGGTACTATATCTCCTTAAGTATATTCCTGAGAACAGCTGATCCGTTGCTGCCTGCTGGTGACCCCGGCTCACGGTGTCTTTCGGTGAACCTCCGCGGGAATTGGAAATTCAAAAAGTGTAACAACCACCGAGCACAACAGCCCAGGTTCAGCGCTGCCCAACAACTAAAAACAAAAATTCTCTCAACGCTTCAACAAATTCCAGCAACAACCACACCGTCGTCGTCGTCGCTGCGCAACCGCTGGCCAGGAGAAAGAGGAAGATGCGGCGGCTTCTATTTACGGGCTTCAACGCTTTTGGCCAGCATGAATTTGTTAACGGCAATGCCGCCGACTGCAACGCCGGCTTTAGGGGTTTGTAAATGTGTAACGATCTCGAGGCAACAAAAGCCGTCGATCGTGCACTTAATTTGTACAGTAGATATTGGCTATAAAGAAACCAGCGATTTTATATATTGGGAAAGTTTATAGAAATTCTCAAAATTATTATTTTGAGATTATAAAAGCCTTTTAATTCGTTAAAAACCTTTTCTTTTGATTTTTAAGGTGTATTAAATGTATTAGCTTAGGGAAACACTTTTAAAATATAATCCTTAGTTCAGTAGAACAATTTTCTTGTTTTCCAAATCTGAAATCAGTTGAAATATTTCTAAATCTTACATCTACAGTGTTTAAAAATATTAAAAAACAAAAGAAGTCATTGAAACTAAAATCTAATTAGAAAATAAAGTACATGTTTTATACAAGAAAATAAAAGTTTTATTAGAAACTAAAATTTTCCGAAAAATAGCTTCCTAAATGCAGCACCATTAAGTATACTTCTTAAGGCTGGAATCATAATTTATTTAAGACATTTCAATTTCAATTTACTTCAACTTCTTTGTTTACCCTAATTTACATATTGGTTTAATAGAAGCTTCACTGTATGCTTACTAATCAGTCCTGATTTCGTTCCAGAAATAAATGCCCCTTTCTCGGATAAGAACCAGTGCACGATTTCGATTGCTTGGCGGTATTCGGCCCTCGCTCTTGGCCGGAAATTGTGGCTTCGTGGCCTGTTGGCCGAGTGTCCCAATGAGTGCGTGACCCTCGAAGCACCGGGTGACATAAAGGCCCTGGCCGCCGGCGATAGCCATTGCCTGGTATTACTGCACAACGGTCAACTGTACAGAGTAAAGCCTAGCTTGAAGGCGGAACTATTGCCAGTCAGACTGGAGGCTCCGCCCCGATCCAATTCCGGAACAAAGCGCTCTATCTTTGGGACAACCAAGGTGCCTGAGTTATCTATTGAACACATTGCTTGCGGATCGCATATAAACGTTGCGGTTAGCTCGGAAAATGCCGTGTACAGTATTCCCAGTTGCCTGCATCAGTTTCCCGGACGACAGTTTCGGGTGGAGCAGCTGGAATGCGGCCACGAGCATGCAGTGCTCCTCAATGGCAACGGTGACGTGTTCACCTGGGGAAATGGACTGTGAGTATCCGAAATGAATCCACCCATGAATTTACCCGCTTGTTGCTAGAACACTTTTTGCCGAGGGTTCGCTAATTTTGCCGGAAGTTTGCCAAGAAAATAGTGAGAACCAAACATCTGGAAAGGAGGGAACCTTTTATTTATTTATAAAATATTCTTGAATTTAATCATGAGTCACTTTGGTTGAATAAGAGTATTCAAAGCTGCCAACTATCAAATTTAAAATATAACAAATTAATCATACTATTTAATACTCTTTTTCTAACTATTTTTTTTACATATTCATGCCAAAATTAACAGCCGCGGACAGCTGGGTCAGGCCGTATTGAAAGTGGAAGAGGCGCCACTCTTGGTGGAGGCACTGGCGGGAATCAAGGTAAATATTTGCAGTGTTCCCACTTATCTTGTGTCTGTCATAATCAGAAGGGAACGTGTCTTCCAGATAACTCGCATTGCTGCCGGTGGTTGGCACAGTGCGGCCATATCCGCCTTCGGGGACCTCTACACCTGGGGCCTCAACTGCAGCGGCCAGCTGGGAGTGCGTGTGATGAAGCCGGGTGGCTTGCTCAAAGAGCCCACTGTCTATCCGCTGCCCCAGCTGCACGACCTGACCGAGTGCTGTTGCTCCACAAAGTCCGATCAGTCTGACGATGACTGTGCTCCGTTGGGGGTGTTTGCCGGCTCTCGTCACACTCTGGTGATCCGCCGTTGCGGGGGGCTATGGGCCACTGGCTGGTGCAGGTACAGCCAGTTGGGCAAGCAGCTCCACCTTCAACAGAAGAACCTGTCTTACTTGGATGTATTCCAGCCGCTGGATGGAATTGCTCTGGACACTACCTCTGATCGTGTGCTTTGCGGTCCTTGGTCAACGGTGATATTTTGTGGGAAAAAGTCAGGAGATTGATGGGTTTTTATATTTAGATTAAAGATTAATATAATATGATTATAAGCTAAAAAAAAAAATTAATTGTTTGTTAATAGCTAGTAAAAATCTGAGATAAGTTTACTAATTAAAATGAAGAGGCTATTTTCAAAATAAAAATAAATTGAATTCTATTAATAATATACTACTTAAACATTTGAAAGTTATTACTTTAAAATGTTGTTTA